>JALPQI010014381.1:0-33126 GCA_025490895.1 Thaumatotibia leucotreta | reverse complement strand
CTTAGAGCAATAACTTTAATAACAAACCATACAAATACGCAATTACACATGTTAATTGGGTAGAAAGTAACCATATTTCTAAAAATTTCTTATTATTTTGCGTATGTATGAAGGGTCCACGGAAAAAACATGTCCAGTGCTTAAAAAATCAAGGCAAATTCACACCTTATTTTGTTAAAATTAAGGTGGTTTTTCCTTCTGTAATTTGAATTGACTAGACATGTTCTTTTCGTGGACCCTTCATATTGAGTTTTAGTGAAAATTTGAGTTACATTGCCACCGTTTAGCACAGACAATACATTATAATATACATTGTTTTTTTTTTATAAATTACAAGTGATACTTAGTCTCATTCTCTTCTTTTTTGATATTGATTTTTATGGAAGTTTTCTATGGAAAGTACCTTTACTCACACACACACCTTCTTACTTGTACACTGCTGCCCCTACATGGGTTCTAAGTAATACCAATCTAAAAAAAATGTCAACAAAACCTAAAAACTTGCAAGAGACTCCTATTATCACGCACTTTTAGAACAGAATGTTGATTTTATTTCGGACTTCAAATTTCAAACCATAATTTCTCATACATCTTTAGTTAAAATTATTGATATTTATTAGTATTGACGTTAAAATATATCTGCGAAAGTGTTTCACGTTAAGTGTCAAACACATACAACCACAAATAGTTACATTTTTGTTTTCATATATTTGTTTACTTTTTTTTTATTCTACTGACGGTTGGTATAGGTACTTCAGCTTTTATCTCAGTTGCAAATTAGGAAAAAAAAACATTTTTTTCCTAGTGACTGCTCACGTCTGTTGAATTACTGCGAACTCCGAAGTTCGCATATTTCGGACAAATGCCCGAAATTTGCGAACTTCGGGAGTTCCCGGTAGGGTCACTGTGTCATTGCCAAACCTACTCGAAGCTTAAAACTTCTTATTTAAATGCGCTTTATGGATTATTAGAATTTAATTGAAATCGTTTTACTTATAGTTATGCAATACTATACTTAACAAACTCATCAAACGCATCTTGAGAAACAAATTCTTAATAAGTAGGTACTCATTTTATTTTGCAAAATCAGTCACCTAAATCAAATTTTATTTTGTCTGATTTTTTTTAACGCAATACTGCATTCATAAGTGGACACCCAATTTCGGACAAATGTGAGATGTTTTGATACTTTGTACACGCACATCGCACAATTTATCTATATTCCAGGGTCGCGTTTTATAAAGTTACATTTTACGCTGTTTGCCTCTCTAACGCACGCATATTATACTGGCTAGAAAAAGAGGCAAGAAGAAAAACTGGGCAAAATAAAAAAAGTGCGTAGTAGGTACCTATTGACTGCACATAAAAAAATATGCATTCTTTTTCTACTGGAAAGCTGATTGCCAAGAGTATTAACTGTTTATAGATGCTTTACGATAAATTCAGTTTCCGATATTGAATAAACTCGAAACCTACGCTTTGCAAATAATAATACTGTAAATATTTTTATAGACAAACAGATTTGCGAAACGAAATCTATTCCGGTATTAAATTGTTAGTGCTCAGTACACTCGATATCCCGATATTGTTTACATTCATTAAAGCACTGTCAAGTTTTAAAACTGTCTTAACTTTATAGTAAAACTATGGCGCTTAAGACCTTTTGTAAAAACAGTGGTAGAGTATTCGGAAAATGAAGGCATATAAGATGTATGGGCATGCTTAGCTGCCAGACGCCTAGAGTTTCCGCACAGACTTTAAGGACAAGCGTTCTCTTTTGAAGCAAGGTCGCCTTGGTAGTTAGAACTTCGGGTTTTAATTATACCCTTTAACTTGAAGACAAAGTTTTGAACTTTAACACAAAGATGCTAAAAGTGTTTATGTTATATGATATTGAAAATGGTCCTAGATTGAGAGCAAATATTGGGTCATTACTTATTTACCTATGAAATTGGCGTTTTTGGTGATATACACTTTAGTTTATCCCTAATTTTATTATCTAAAGGTGCATTCAGACCAAACGAGCATTCGCTTTTTTAACCCCCTACTCTACGAAATTCGATCGTTACACAAAACGTGATTCGTTGATTTCGTAGAGCGGGGGATAGAACAGCGAATGCTCGTTTGGTCTGAATGCACCTTTAAGATAAACTTAAGTATATTCTTTGTTTTCAACAGTACACTGTGTAACAAAGGTTTTTTCACACTAAATAGTTATTTTTCCTTAAATAATATTGAAAAATAAGCTTTGAAAACAACTCTTACCATATACATTATATAGTCGGTTCATATGTCTGAAATAGTTATAAATGTACCTTGTTTTCTGAAATAGAGAAATACAGAATACGCCTTTGATATACACATAGGTACACAATATGCATTGTATTTAAAATAGACTTTTCATAAAATTCTCCATACAAAACTCCAATTTCATAGGTAATGTCCTAATATAGGGTGCTCGCGAGCATTCCGAATGATTTTAACTATGCATTCTAGACATCAAAATAAACAAAAAATATTATGAGACCTAATGTCAATTCCACCAAGCAAAATTTTTTTTTCCTTTTCGTAGTCTTTTTGAATACTTTTTAACATTTCCAGTACTTTTTATCATAACAACTATTTATTTCAATTGTTTTTTTTAGGTACAGGTTATTTTGTCAAGTCTATTCGTATTTTTTGATTGTCAGGCTAAAGGTAATATTAGAACACATTGTGGTAACATTGTAATCAAAAAGAAGTTAAATGACGAGTTACGTCGAAAAACTTATTTCGAAAAAAGGTTAATTATCTCTAAAACCAAGCCGAATCCAGATTTTTTTTATAACATTATAGACACCAAATATGGTGAGGAATCCTATATTAAAATCTTTTTGTTTCCTCGAGAGCATCCTGTATAATCTTATGTACAAGGTGGCCAAAAATAAGTGCATTTCCGCTGCCAGTAAGGTTTTCGGAAGCCTACCTGTACTAGGTTACCAAAAATGTATAGGATTCTGGTAACAAAATACAAATTTCCTAGGACAATTAAGTGCAAAAACAAATATCGAAAGAATCCACTCATAAATATGTTACGACGTTATTACACAGAATTAGAGTGCACTGGGACATATTTTTGAGCATTTTTGTGTACACCTTATTTTCTTTGACTGGACATTTTGGGAAATGAGGTGGATCTTGCTCAGCATCATGGACCCTACCAGCCTAACAATTTTTTTTTATTGAGTGTGTGATATAAATGCACAAAGTTTTAGAGAATTGCTCCTTCAAGTCTTATAACTACCATAATAAATCAGATACGCAAAAAATAATCTATTTACGTACTCAATCGATTTTCTTGTCCGTAAAACGCATAAAAACCTACAACAATACAATATTATGTGCCTTCGCGTGCACAGTACTGAATTAAGGTCAATACAATGACAACATTACATAAGCAACCTTTTTGCGGCCATTAAATCTTATTTTTCCATTCAGTTCGTCTTTTTTCCATTCATAATTTGTGTACAAATTTACAAATGCAGCTAATACGCTCAGTATTACAAGTAGTTTCATATTCAACGACTGCACCTTTACTTTGTGATTTATGCATCGTTGAGTGAATGACGAAGATAATCAAGGGAAATACTAATTTGTCTGCGGTACTCGAATAGCAATTATGAGTAGCGTTTTTATTCTTTACTGTTTTTGTGAAAACCATAAGAAACCTAATCGTTGTTAGAGATGTTCATGAATAATTAGGTATTTATATATTATATGAGGGCCGAATAGGCATGATGACTGACAAGTCAAATCAGCATCTTTTTTCGAACTGTCAAAACGAGCACCACTATGGATGGAATATTATATGAAATACTCAAAACGTTTGAGTACTGCCAAATGACCTACTCTTTTAAGTTCATTTCAATTTATTAAATAGAAGTTCTGTACAAAAATTACTGCCATCTACATCTGAGTAGTAATTTCTTCGTGTATTATGTCGTGCATAATGTTAAATAATTTATTTGTACTATAGTCATCAGTCATCATCCCTAGTATGAGTAGCGTTTTTATTCTTTATTGTTTTTGTGAAAACCATAAGAAACCTAATCGTTGTAAGATTACGTTTATGAATAATTAGGTAGGTACCGACCTATATTGTGAAAACGCAAATCATTTTTTTTATTAACTAAAGTTTATTGTCGGATACGTTCATGCTACGGTCATGTATACGATCTAGTGGGCAGAGACCTTTAAGGTGACTTCTTATGACTTCTTATGTTTTTTTCCATTTGTCACTTTTATTCTCCATTCATTCCTTAATAATCACGTGGTCTATGGCATTTTATATGTTTTTAAATGGATTAATTATCTCAGAAGTGGCGACATTAAAATTAAAAGTAAAAGTCGACCAGTCCACTTTCGATGCTTTCTTTTCGCCTCGTTTTGTTAACATGAACGATTTAATGACAGACATCGTCAAATTACTCATTTATTAAATATTTGAGTGATGATTTAATGACAATTTTTTTTAATTAATAATCACCAAAAAAATAATAAACACCGAAGCTCCCATCATCAAGCCCTTGGTGCCAACGGGACCATCTCAGGGTAATCCATATCGATAAAAAAAAAATCGGTTCGCGATTCTCGGAGATATCGAAACACAGACATACAAAAAATCAAAACTAACGTGTTGAGTAAAACCGAAACCGATACTTGCAAACTATACGAAACTATGCGGAATATACTAAAGAAATATTTGCGATAAAAACAAATTTCATAAATGCCCTCGTCGGCATTCGAACCTGGACTCTCCAGCTTCGTAGACGAGCATTAATTTTTATTTTAACGATTTTCATAATTTTGAATTTATAGGTTAGGTAGGTACCTATATTTTGGGATATGTTAGATATGTCTCCTCAAAATCACGAGCTCTTTCGATTCCAAAAGGAAAAAAATGTCCCAAAATTTCCATACGTTTTCCGGATTTCCTCTATTGTTACCGCTATAGTCTATGGGAAATGGTAACAAAATAGGGAAATATAGCACTTTTTTACCATTGGGATCGAAAGAGCTCGTGATTTTGAGTAGAAATAATCCAAAATTTACCCATACATTCAAAATTAAAAAACAAATATAATAATTACTGCTTATTTCGCAACCGTATCATGACTTTGAAATCTTACGATTCATCCGTTTATATCATAACTTTGTTGCAAATCACTACTCCGGAACGTCGTGTGAGGCTAAAGTCCGTGCAAAAGCTAAACAAAATAAGGTGGAAGTACTATTACCCGACGCTGTAACAATACTCGTCATCATAGCTTGAGTTGCCATCGATAAGATAAAATCAACTATTAGGGCCTTTAAACGATGATAAATATATGTGCCTTTATTGCTTCATATCCCAACTTTGAAATAATTCGCTTATATCTAAATTATTAGCATAATTTTAAGACAGGTTTACGTTTATTAGGACTGAGTGTTAATATTTTCAATGTCCCAATATGCGACATTCAAACTTGTACTGAAGTGCCATCTATTGGGACTGCCAGCGAAAGCACCTGACTTAGAAAATTTACAATTTTGAGAAATTTTGATACTATCACACTTGAAAATAATTACTATTTAACAAAACTTACAAATTCCTCTCCCAAAACAGATGACAATACGTTATGTAGATTTATATTTGAGAAAAATATCGTGATTTAAATAAATATTCTCTGTTAATATGTTACGCACTGGTACTTCTACCTTATGATGAAATTTTCTGTTTAGTCCAACACCGGTCCAGTAAGGTCGAAGCAACCTTCTAGGTACATTGACCTAGATGTGAAAGTCTACGTGCAAGGTCGTCTTACTTCCGCTAAAATTATGCAATTATGGTATTACGAGAATATATGTAATAGTATATCGAGGAAACGAATGGCAAGCGATTATTTGTAAGCTGATATTGAACGCGGTACTTTTATTCGATCAACCGAAAGTATAGCAGTAATTCGCACATGAAAATGATTTCAAAAATTAATATATTTGAGCCTATAGAAAATAAACCCTATAACCCAATTTTATATAATATAATAATTCGTAATATTCGGCAATATTTCAATATTAGCGAATAATTTTAAATATTTTAATAGATGGTAGTTTTACATACATTCTTAATAGTTGGAGTTCAGTTACATAGACTTATTTATTTGGCATGATGTTTATACTTATTTATTAATAGCGAATTATTTGAAATTTATAGCGTTCCTTTAAAAAACGTTAGGTGACCCTTATCTGTTCTCTTTTGTTTTTGTTTAAATGAGATCCAATTATGGTAGTTTATAAAAACAAACACATCTTTTCATACAAAACCTGTGTTCGAAATTTACTTCGTTTAACAGTCCCACATAAATCAAATAACTGCATTTATTTAATTACCTAAGGTCGATAGGTAAAATAGAGGTAACTATGTACTGCCAAAGCTTGTATTAGTAACCATGAACTAGATTCTTGCAAAGGCGATCGAGATACATAATACATGTTCAAACATACTACATACAGAGGTCAATCCACTTTACATGTGATTGATGATTTGCATAATGACTAGTCTGAAAGACATCATAAATAACCAACTCATACTCTTAAAAATCTTTATTTATTGATTACAATAACTAAACGGATAAACTCGCGTATATTAATTAAATTTAACTTGATCCCGATGTTTCGAACACTTTACAGGGTTCGTGATCTGCGGGCGAAGGTCTGTCTATCCGTTTTCATAGTTTTATTTCATGTGTAATGTAATCCTCGCGGTAACCGAAAAAAATATTAGTAAAAGTATTTTTAAAATATCAACTTATAAAATTAAACCTACAAAAACCTTTCAAAGAAGCTGCCGATCTAAACCGCCTCGATTAGTTCTCGACGCAAAGGTGCCCATCACGCTCGCTGCGTTTCCGCGCTGAATCGCGTCTTTTTCGTATTCGTCATAGAATGGGGGATAGAATGAGCCACTGCTCGTTTGGTCTAAAATTTGTAAGAAAAAGTATGATTTATACAGGGTGGAAAGGGACCATGTTCCTTCCCGCTACCGACCGCGTCTACCAACTATTACGATGAACTTTCAGTATGGGACCAACATCGAAATATTAAAAAAAAAATTAACCCCTCATACAAAGTGAGTGATTAGTTTTAGTTAGAGTTCAATAGTATGGAAAAGTCAATTTTCCATGTACGCTTTCGATGTTGGTCCCATACTGAAAGTTCATGGTAATGGTTGGTAGACTCGATCGGTAGCGGGAAAGAACGTCGTCCCTTTCCACCCTGTATACGCGTAGTATGACTTACATATACGGTGTGTGCGATGTTATTAGTAACTCGAGGAACACCGTGTATATCAAAAACGCAGCATAAAATTCATCCTAATATAGTTAATTTACGACTATTATAGACATATTTACATCATACTCATAATTTAGAGGTACGTAAACGCATATGCACTGCTCCAACTAAAGAAAACATCTTTATCATGCGTTGTTATGGAAGATAACCCCAGGTTATAGCATGACAAATTGTCTTCAGATTGTTACCAGTATCTCTTTACTTGTCATAGCAAACGTACATTGTTTCATTATTAAAAAATAATGTTGTTTTTTATACACACATTTTTCAAATAACTATATTATTTTAATAATTCATTACATTAGTAGCTAATAGTCTATTCAGCTAGCCGGTTGAGTATTGGAAAAAAAAACTTATAGTAACTTTACAAATTGTATTATCAATTCGTGAAATCTTATACCAGAAAAATAACATCCTCAGATATCCAAAATAAACAAAAAACCAAATAAAGTGAAGCAATCCGCAAGACACCTTACAATTCGTATCAAAATTGAAACTAGAAGTAACCAAAACACTTTTTAGGTTAATGCAATGTCAAATATGAACGGCAAGGATTCTGAACAACCTATAGTCCCACCATCGTCTCTCATAAGACGCGTCTCCTCTCGGTCGATAAGGAACTCCATCTCTGAAGACAAGGAGAATGGAGAGAGTGGTAAAAGTTTCGTGTCTAAATACAAGAAGACTCCTGAAGCGTTGAAGAGTTTCCACATGACGGAGGCGGATAGTGAACTAGAAGTTCCTGGGACACCGATGACTCCTAGAACGTCTACTACACCTGGTTTGTATTTGTTTTCTGATTAATTAAATGAACTGCGACAATACAGAATGTAAATCTAATACGGGCGATCAATTAAACCAGGGGTTAGGGGGCCTGGCCCTATCCCACAAAACTTTACAAGCGTACAATTCTACAAAATTGACAACTTTTTGTATTGGGATTTATACAATTTTGTAGAATTGTATGCTTGTAAAATTTTGTGGTATAGGCATGGGATTCAGTAGTGTTATAGTGGATTACAAAGTTTTTTTAAAGTTACTCTTAATTATGACCCTACAGATATTTTTTAAGATTATCGGAGCAGCAATGTAGGTACGAACATTTGTTATTGTTGTTATGGCAGTTATGTCATCTGCTTTTAAAATTAGCTGTCAACGAGTGTTTAACTCGCGTATGTTGCTCTACATTGCGCGCCGAATTATTTTGCATGGATAATTTTGTTGCTCTAATTTTAAGTAAAAGTTATCTGAATGTACTTATTATGTCGTAAACTAACACCCGTTAAGTTTCGTCGTTCAGCTTCGTCTTATTAGACTTACACCCTGTATAATATGAGCTCAAAAAAATTGGGTTATCCCGTGCGATTATTCTGTCGCACCAATCCAGTCACCATTCCCACATTATTGATTGACCAATTATTTATTTATTTATTTAATAAGCAGGCAGGCAGTTAGAAAACTGGTGTATCCAGTGATCATTGTGACAATAATCATAGTCAAGTTATAGATGTGATGTACTTGTCTAGTCCATTTTTAAACTTATTCACATTTTGTGCTGAGATCACGTCCTCTAGGAGTTTGTTCCAACTTCTCACTACTCGGTTGCTCAAAAAGTGTTTAAAAGGGTTACTGTGAATAATAAATATAATTATTTTATAAATAGACGGTTCAGTTTATAAAGGTTAATATAAAATAAAACATAAGCATGATTCGTATTGAAGCGGAGATGACTTTAGTCAACGAAATTTCTGACTGCTTTTTAATGGCATGCGATTTCCTTCTTTTATTTATTTATTCGTAGCTAATTAGTGTGCCGCTGCTTAGCAAAAGCAATCCTCGATCTCCATGATTACCAATTTCGTGTAAATTTGTATAGTTAGATTATAATTTCTGCTTTAAGTATCATACTTACCACGCAATATCTGAATTCTGAAGAAGCGTATAATTGGACCCATATAATTTGCGTATCTCCAATATGCCAGTATTGGACTTGAGCTTCCAAAGAACATTGAAACTACTTACTAACATTAATTACTTAAGTACTTTATAACGGATATAAAAAGCCTTGCTCGACAACTTGTAACATGTGGTCCTTATTGCATAATACTAAAGGTATTCCATACGTACCGTTAGGTTGTGCGTATATTTAGGTCACTTATGTTTTTGTCTTAGTCCCTTGTGCTCTTTCTTGCGTTTGAGATAGGTAATTATGTCAGCAGGTAAAGTAAGTTTTTTTTAATCGATCTTTATTTTCAAAATCGTGCAATTTGTATGTACTTAATCTAACTAACCTAGTTTTTTTGCTTACTGGTACCAGTATGGTACCAGTAAGCAAAAAAAGTTGAAAAAATAATATAGAGTGTATTTTGTTATTTGATTGTAGCTCAGACAGTTGTATTATTGAAACTTCTCTGTCATAACAGTCAGTAGGTACCTATCTATTTGATTCTTCCATGTGCCAAATTAGCGTTCGCATTAAGGGTCGGATAGATGTGGGAAATTTTACAGATTCTGTCAAATTTCCCCATTTCGCACACACGCGCACTTCACGCACACTACCTCATTTTACCGAGCGGGGTCATTGAACCTTGGTGATTTTTTTTTATGAAAGCGGCCGAGTTTGTAATTTATCACTACCTCTTTTGAAAAATTACACTTGTCAAAGTACTAGATGGTAAAAAGATAGAGAGGGATAGATTTTATAAGACTATCCTTGTCTTAACGAGTCGTCTCAATGCAATGCAAAAGACAGATTTAATAGAAAGAAGATAAAATGAGTGTTTTAAATCGACACGAGCTAGGAATTTCCTTTTCGCACGTGTATCATACAACGTTTTTCAGTACAGATGGCCCTCTGAAGTTTCTACCTGATAAGAAATGAGCCATTTCTGGCACTAGTGCGGCAAAAATCTGTACTAAAAATGGATTTTCAGTACAGATCAATCAATTTGTTACAGTCATCATCAGATCTATCTGAACGACCACGGCACTCAAAAATATCTGAACATGCACACGAACGCCATGATAATAGCGGCCTGCTCTGGTATTTATGAGCATCCTGGCCGCTCCGCTATATCAGATGGTGACTGTACAGCATCGTATTCTGATTAGGAAATAGTAAGAGAAAAAAATCCGCGTTAGAACAAAATGGCTTGGTTCGATACTCCGATAGTATGCCTGTTTGACCAACTGGTTGTAATCCATTAGTCCACTATAATAAAAAAAATATATATTTTTCTGATCAGAACACGATACTGTTGAATATAGGCCCTAAGTATTCACTATCACCAGCTTTTTGTAGACATTCAACTTTCCCACTGCTGTGTGCGTCAAACGCTTGTACTCTTGTGACTCTTGTAGTCCACCAACGATTGCAGTGCCAACGACGCACATTTGCGAGTCCATACTAATTTGATATATACAGAGGTAAATATTCTAAATTTATTATTTTTTTTCTATTTGGAGATTATTAAGAAGTTAAATATACCTGAACACTTGTTTGATGAGATTAATAAGTGTGTAGATGTAATGCACAATCTCTTATTTTCGTATATTGAAGAAAAAACCCGATTCTAACTCGCTTCAGTGCAATGGTGAAGAAGTTTCCGTGAAAAGCCTAATAAATGGAATTATGCATTACATTTGTATAATTATTAATGTGACTTACCAGCAATTATCAGGTTTAAGGGAGCTTATTTTACTAAATTAAATAGCATTCTTTATAAAAATAAAAATGCACATAGGTAAAACATTAAGGCATTTATTATATTATCTTAAATGGTAATCAGTAGTTTATTTCAAGAATTACAATTACAACTGTAAATTGAAGAATTACAATTACAAGAAAAAGTACATCTTAAAAAAAATATTACATTTACTAATTTAAATATTAGATGTCATATAGGTACTAAATAAATAAACAATATCGAAGTTTACCAGCACCAGAGGTGGAATTTGGAGAGTCGTCCTCAGTTTTGCGGCTGTTGCCTAAACCACTCGGCCACTCCAGTGGTTTAAGCATCAGCCACGAAAGCTGAGGACGTTGGGTTCAAATTCCACCTACCTACGGCGTTGGTAAGCTTCGGTATTTTTTCTGTGGTATATAGCATCAAATATTTAACTTTATATAGGTACATCGTAGTGTTACTACCTAGTCTACCTACTTAAAATAAATAACTTAAAAAATATTTTATAAAATAATTTGAGTTGTTCCACAAAAATGGTAACCGTTATAATGGCGGGACCAGATCCTGAATTCGATCGACTCATATTGCATTATTTATTAGTACTGGATTAGTACTATTTGGTACCTTTTGTAAAAAAGTACCTCTTTTCAAAGTTATATTCAATCAGTCTGGTCCCGCCATTATAACGTTATAATGGCGGAACCAGGTCCTGAATTCTGTCCATATTCTGTCGATTCATATTGCATTATTTAGTACTGAATTGATACTATTTGGTACATCTTGTAAAAAAATTAGTACCTCTTCCATTTCAAAATTTTATTTGAAATAGTGTGGTCCCGCCATTATAACGTTATAATGGCGGACCCAGGTTCTGAATTTTGTCGCTTTATATTGCATTGTTTAGTACTGAATTGGTACTATTTGGTACCTGTTGTAAAAAACCGGCCAAGTGCGAGTCGGACTCGCGCGTAAAGGGTTCCGTACCATTATCAATTTATTATTTAAAAAATACAGTTAAATCAACCTACCTCAAAAACTATAGGAGATAATTTAATCAAACTAAAAATCGTTGATAAAGTTTATTAATGTGCATAACATATATTTTTTTCAGAATTTTATATCGCGTAGTTTAAAAAATAGAGGGGGAGGACACATTTTTCAGACTTTGAGAGCTGATATCTCGAAAACGATTTGCTTAAATAAAAATGTAATGTATAAACCTTTATATTATTTTCAAAGACCTTTCTATTAATACCCCACACGCTTATGTAAAACTAAAAAAAAAATTCTATCCCTCAGTTACATGTATGAAGGGCCCCCACCCCAATGGTTTTTTTTTACAATTTAGTATCATAATCCTGTAGCGGTTAATACAACACGTATTCTTATCAAATTTCATTACTGTAGCATTTATAGTTTCTGAGTAAATCGGCTGTGACAGACGGACAGACGGACATGACGAATCTATAAAGGTTCCGTTTTGCCATTTTGGCTACGGAACCCTAAAAAAAACTCTCTTTTGTAACCCGAATTTTTTTATAGACCTATTCAACAATACCAACCATACTATAAGATTACAGCAAAATATTTTTAATATATTTTATTCTACCTCTTTCGGTGTGACTGATATGTAGGTATACGTGTACCAAATTACAAATTTATTTTACTAACGGCCTATGAGCTATGCTGCGGACAGACAGACGGAAAGACGGATAGACGGACATGGCGAAACTATAAGGGTTCATCGTTTACCACGGAACCTTAAAAAGGTTGGAATTAATTTTGGGTCTATATCGGGTGGCATATTTTTTTTATTTCGAAAAATTTGTCGCATACCAACTTTACGCCGAAAAATGAATGGCCTAAACATTGTTGCACAGTATATTTTTGTTTTGCCGAAATTGTTGATCCTAACTTGGTTGTTCCTAAATATCGTTTGTCTTAATGATTTTCGTGTCTAATGTGTATGTATCGAATAATAATTGTGCATAATTGTGATGATCCTACTACTTAATGTACTAAAACTAACTACCTTTAAAAAAATATTTTCTTTAAACTTAACCCTCCCTTAAATCACCCAACCTTGTAGTCCAAAGAATTTTAGTCATCAGTACGGACCTAGGAACCGGTCGACGAAGCCCCGCTGCGCGGGACTTCTATTCCTGATCTAAGGGATAAAAGGTACCTAACGAACCTATCCAGGTTAGGAGTAGGGGAGGTACAGATTAATTATTTTCTAATACAGGGGGCTTCGCCCCCGAGCCCCCCTTGTGGGGCGCTTCGCTCTCCCGTCGCCCCTTTTTCGGGTTTACAAGAAGGAGGATGGTAAACTTACTTTAGTATTTTATAGACTACGCCTTTCACTCCGCCCTATCCTAGAAACCTAACCATTCCAAGTCGGTTTTACCCTGGCTTATTACTTGAACATTATTTTAAACCATTCACCATATTGTTAATATCCTTTTTTAATGAAATTTCGGACATAACAATTGTAGGCGCAAAGAAAATTGACAGTTTGAGCAGTAGGAAAAATAATATTAATTACAATGAACCTTATGATTATTAAGCTTTAGGTAATTCGACGTTCATCATCATCATCATCATCATCAGCCTATATTAGTCCACTGCTGGACGTAGGCCTCTCCAATTAACTTTGCGTATAGACGCATTAGGAGGTAAATGCCCATAATCGCCACGCTGGGCAAGCGGATTGGCGATCGCAGTAATGTGTCCACCATGATGACGCTGCTGCCCATCATCAATCTTGTAGAATGGTCAGTGACAATTAAATCCCTTAGTCGACTCTTACGACACCCGCAGGAGGAGTTGGGGTGGTGACAAATGTATTCTTACTGCCGTCACCACACGGCAAACGACACGGCCATTCGACGTTCGAGTAATCAAAATTAGGATAAATATGGTGTAGGTGTTTTAAATGTGTTTGCGCAAAATAAAGTAGGCTAAACGAGTAATATGCCATTTAACACTATGCCAAACATTCTCGGCCAAAATTTTTTAGGACAATCGACGTTATGCGACACGACAGGCACCTTAATTTTATCTTAAAAATATACTCTTCAGACAAACTTTCGGTTTAAAGACATTTTTTTGTACACTTGTATGACGGTGAACACTGTCACCGGCGTCGAAAGTGTTAAGGGATAAATATTTAAAAAAATCTGAAATTGATTTGTCTTATTTTTTAATCAGCAGTTGGAATACGACGTATCAAGTCGCTATCTTTCAAATCACACTATTTCCATACAAACTTTCAACTACCTTTTAACCACTTTAGGGTTTAAATTTTATATAATGGTTTCTTATTTTGTTTACAAATGATTACATAAGTAACCTTCTGTAAAAATGCCATCTTTCTAGCCCTAGTAATTTACACTAAATTTATAGTCTACCTTAGTCTCCTTAACAAAATCTACACCCCTACTTAACCCTCTCAATCATGATATGTCCCTACACACTTGATATATTATTGCATTTTTCGTATTTTACTTAGTAAATCGCCTACAATGTTTTAGTTCTCCAATTCTAGCTTTGCATCCCCTTGTTATCATAGCTATAAACATTCTAATCCCCTTTTAACCTTTAAGAAATGATTAAATTACATTTCTTGTACCCTTGTAAAATACCTTATTAATACTAAAGTTTCAAGTTTCTAAATTAAAATAAATTTGGATCCCACCTTTGCACTCTTATCTTACCAGAAAAAAACAGCTTATACACGAAGTTTGACATTGTCATTCAAATGAACAATAAGTTGAGTCTCTAATTGTTTACATTTATTTTTACCAATGTATAAAATACGCAATAGAACGTCGAATTTACAAGAATATTTGTAATTTACCATTTTTGGAGTTACCTACGTCACATAAACGTGTACGAGTATTTGCTCGTGCTATGATCAAAACATCATCATCATCAGCCTATGATAGTCCACTGCTGGACGTAAGCCTCTCCTATTAAATATGTGTATAAACGCATTAGGAGGTAAATGCCCATAATCGCCACGCTGGGCAAGCGGATTGGCAATCGCAGTAATGTGTCCACTATGATGACGCTGCTGCCCATCATCAATCTTTTATCAAATAATGGTCAGTGACACTTCAATCCCTTAGTCGACTCTTACGACAGGAGGAGTTGGGGTGGTGACAAATGTATTCTTATTGCCGTCACCACACGGCTAACATACGATACCAATACTGACATACGAGGTTGCTAAGAGGAGTGACAATTTTGGCTATCAGAAGACGATTTACTTGTATGCTAGCAGATATACGATACAAAAGTGAAAAAATTACGAGTATATCCAGCTGTGGCCATAAATTTATGCATACCTACCTAATATTAAAATCGTATAATAACAAGAATATAGAAAATACAAATACATAACTAGGAATGTATTGCAACTTACAGGGAAAACACGGCCAAATAACTAGTAGGTAGGTTTTTGTGTCCGTATTGATAGTAGTCCTGTCGTGCCACTCAGCGAATCCTTCAGTATTTAAGTATGAGTAAAGCGTATGTGCCATTTCTGGAAAGATAATATAAGTATAATATATAACTCATTCTAGTGTCAAACCAAAAACCAATAAGTTACGTTTCCGAACTTATTTATGTGCAGTTCAGCTCATTTTTGGTTTCGTGCCGTCCGCAGTTTTCATCATAAAGCGCAGCTTTAAAGTTTATGTAGGTACTTTGTAGTTCGCGAGGATTTGGTTTTTACTGTTATACTGTAAGTATAACTTATTTGAATAAATGAAAAATACTAAAATAATTTCTTTCAATATTGAATGTACTGAGAAGATGCGGTACATACTTTCTTATCAAATCTTACGGCCGTAGAAATCGCGGTGTGGCGATGAGCACAGATTTTATTCCACAAATCAACCATTAATTAAAGACTCGTATCACTTTGAATATGTATAGAATACCTATTATTATAATTATATAACAAACATATTCTATCTTTCTTATTATTATTATAGCTAAATTGACATCCTGATCGTTTTGACTTCGAGCCGTCACCGTCGCATCATATTGTTTTCAAATGACGTATTTTGTTTCCAGAGTATAGAAAATAAACTCCATTACACCAAATCGTATCCGTAAACTTTTTTCATTTTTAATCGTTTTTACGAATGTAACTTATACGTGTTCGGTAGTATTGAGTTTTATTTTGAATCAGTTGTTATAGTTTTCTTGTGTTCCGTCTTAAAAATAACAAGAAACTTAAATAAACGATGGGGTTCGAAAGAATTTCTTCGTTCTGATTTTCCCTACTTATTTAAAGACACTTTGAGTACTGGCATCCCTTGACGTATATGTATATGATTTTATGTCATTTTCAATGTCAAAAAGAGCTGTCAACGGGAGCGATTTGGCGTGCGTCCGACCTCGAGGAGGCGCTCGCGCCATCTGAGTCAAAAGAGAATTTTGCCTCGTGTCGCCATTTGTATGGAGAATATACGTAATTTTAAATTAAGGATTAAATTTCTCCGTTGTCTTTATGAGGAAAAATATGAATATGCCCTGATGCACTAATTCAGTTATCTGGCTTTTAAATTAACATGAATATTTTATGGTCGTAAAAGAAAAATATGCATTGCGTCGTGTTCGAAAAATATGCAATTTTTTAATTTTTCGGTACATTTAGAGCCGATTTCTAGGAAATCTATGTAAATATAAAATATGATATCAATTGGAGCCTCTGCACGGGTTCTTTCTGAATAACTTCATGTAAGAAATATGTTTGTAGAGTTATATTTACTTAACAAATTCTTTGTTCGAAAATAGGTCTAAAACGACAAAATCGGGAATCCGACCCTTAAGATGGGTGTACACTTTACACCAAGCGAGCGAAGGCTCATTCTATCCCCCACTCTACGAAATTAACTAATTTCGACGAATTACGTTTTGTGTAACGAACGAATTTCGTAGAGTGGGGATAAAATGAGCATTCGCTTGTTTGGTGTAAACCCACCTTTACATTGCTGTATATTATTATTCTATAACTAATTACCATGAAACTATCTGAAAATTACCTTTGCAGTACAGATGGTGTATTTTATAGGCTCTAGTGCGAGATGTGTGTCATTTTACGTCAGGTTTGAAACTTCGGAGGGCTATCTGTACTAAAAAACGTCGTACGAGACACGTAAAAAAGGAAATTCGTAACTCGTGTTGATTTAAAACAGTCCCTTCGGTCGTGTTTTAACATCGCCACTCGTTTCGGATTTCCTGTTTTTCGCACTTGTGTCGTAATCTACTATGCAATATCTGTTCATAATACTAAGACTACTAAGGGCCTACGCTAGCTAACACAGACGCCCGCCGCGCACACGCTCGCGGGTCCCACTCAGTAGTAAAATCCGTCGCACGCGCCCGCACCAGTTAGCGCCGTTCATACAATTTCTTGTTAGACGGACGTCCGTTTCGAGTAATCCGCGTAAGCTAGTGTAAGCCCTGAAACTTAGTTTGGCTGCGGTTTGAGGCAATATTAAAAATACACGCTGTGTTAGAAATACATAGGTACATAATCAGTGTCTTAACTTTTACAATAATGTAACTTGTAATACAAAAAAAATATTTATAAATTTGCTCACTATGGGGATTTGTCAGGCTTTGTCAGCCTCTGTAGCCTAGTTGGTAGTGACCCTGCCTACGAAGCTGGAGGTTCCGGGTTCGAATCCCGGCGAGGGCATTCTTTGTGTATTTATTTATCACAAATGTTTGTTCCTTGGTCGTGGTTGTGTATGTATCTAAGTATCTATATGTATCTATCTATTATATATATCGTCGCCTGGTACCCACACCACAAGCCTTAATTGAGCTTACCGTGGGACTAGGTCGATTTGTGTAAGATGTCCCAAGATATTTATTTATTTATTTATTTTATTTTATTTATGAAGTGACGTGGATATAATCAAAATAAGGATAGAGTCTACAATTTAAATTAAATAAAGTTACTCGCCGCCGCTTAATTACAACGAGTAAAAACCAGTAAGCAAATAGAACCATTTCCATTTTTCCTCCTCATTTTTTTCTTGGGTCAGTAATTTTCTAATTCATTACACGATAAAATATTATAGTGATAACATACTCATAATAGTAATGGAACAACTTTTATGTGAGTAAGTAGAATATGTCACCTTGGACGGTAAATTGTAATTCGAGTAACATAAAAGCAATCGTCAGTGGGTAATATAAAACCTCATAACTTGTAAGGAAAGCAATTTTCGTAATGAAATTAGTGTTAGGATAGTGTGGTATGGATAACAGTCCATCAAATAGGTATAAAGGTGCATTCAGATTCAGACCAAAAGAGCATTCGCTGTTCTATCCCCCGCTTTACGAAATCAACCAATCACGTTTTGTGTAACAATCGAATTTCGTAGAGTTGGAGGTTAGAATAGCGAATGTTCGCTTGGTCTGAATGCACCTTCAGGTAAATGTTCCTGTTTCATAAATGTTTTATCACACCTGCCGCGCTGCTGTTTTTACCAGAATTTGAGGTTCGTTTATATTTCAAAGGCAGTTTAATTTAGAATTGAATTAGATACATTGAAGACAAAATAGGGTTCAACTTTTTTGTTTTTATCAGAGACAAACAAATGAATACCTTAAGGTGCGTTCAAACCAAAACCTCCTTCTTTCTCTTCTAACCCCCCACTCTACGAAATTCAATCGTTACACAAAACGTGATTGGTTGATTTCGTAGAACGGGAGATAGAAAAGCGAATGCTCTTTTGGTTTGAACGCACCTTAATAAATATCATAGGACACATCAACATAGTCCCACGTTAAGCACAATTGGGTTGATTGCCAACAAAAATAGTTAAAAGCCTTAAAAAAAACATGTTATATTCATAATTCATGTTATGACATCTATGTGTAGAAACTTTTCGCAATGAAAAGGGCGACAAATTCAAATGAATTATTGCCTAAAGTTGATCCATTAAATAAAATAAATAAATTTTTTTGGACATCTTTACACAAATCGACCTAGTCCCACGGTAGGCTCAAGTAAGGCTTGTGATGTGGGTACCAGGCGACGATATATATAATATATAGATACATATAGATACTTAAATACATAGACAACCATGACCAAGGAACAAATATTTGTGATAAATAAATACACAAATAATGCCCTCGCCGGGATCCATTGTTGTTACACAAAATCTAACTTCGTAACACAAAAATTATGACGTTGAACTTAAGTAGTCTTCATTGAAGTCCTTTAACTATGTAATTTTTTTTGCAATCGCCGCAATTCAAGACGTTCAAAAAATAAGTCTTCATTCTGAAAATAGTTGTAATGAATAACTAGCTTAATTTGCAAATTTAGTATGTACATCCACCCTTAAAATTTATTGTCTGTGGTTTAGTACATTTTTCTTTGGTGGGTAGTTTTGTACTTATCTTTCTTATTTTGATGGAGGTAGATCTATCAAATTTCCTCCATTGTCAGTCATCCGCAGACCACGAACCCTGTAAAGTGTTCGAAACGTCGGAATGAAGTTAAAATTAGTTAATATACGCGAGAAAACGGATAAGCCGTTTTCATAGTTTTATTTCACGTTCAAGAAACTTATAGTTGGTATGATTGTCCTCAGGGCATGAGAATTGCACGTTCCACCACGACTTGGAGTTGGACCACAGGCCTCCCACCAGAGAGGCCCTGCTGCCAGACATGGCCAGCTCTTACAGACTGCTGCTCACAGGTAAACTTCTATTTATTTCATGTATATTCTATTCGTCTGTACAATGGGTTGTGCTCTGAAGAACTGTTCGACATGATGCCAACGTCCACTTTTCGTCATCGCACCGCTCGCCACCGACTGGGCGCTCATCCTCACACCTTGCAACCTAAATGGTCGCGCACCGTGCGGTTTCAGAGGAACTTCCTCACGCGGACGGCCCGTCGGTGGAATGAGCTCCCTGCCGAGGTTTTCCCGTTGGACTACAGTATGGGGTTCTTCAAAAGAGGAGTGTACAAGTTCTTATTGGGTCGGCAACGCGCATGTGACACCCCTGGGGTTGCAGGCGCCCATAGGCTACGGTGACTGCTTTCCATCAGGCGGGCCGTATGCTTGTTTGCCACCGACGTGGTATAAAAAAAATATATGAAGGGTCCACGGAAAGAACATGTCTAGTCAATTCAAATTACAGAAGGAAAACCACCTTACTTTTAACGGAATAAGGTGTGTATTTGCCCTGATTTTTTTAAGCACTGGACATGTTTTTTTCCGTGGACCCTTCACATAATTTTATCGGAAGCAGGTCTCAAAGTTACCCAAAGGGCAATGGAAAAGGATATGCTAGGAGTCTCTCTGCGAAATCGTATTCTGTAATTATGTACGCTATTATGCTGCTCACAGTCACAGGTAACAAATAACTTCTTTTTACAAGGTTACTTTTTCACCACTACAATAAATCAACATACGTAATAGTAGTCCAAAATACAAAACACTAGCATTTTTTGTTAGTACCCTTTTGGAACAAAAAAACTAAAATATTAATGTTTGAACTTATCCGCAAATCTAACAAGAAATGTGGACGCATCTATCGACGTGCATAACCTTTTTATATTCTGTGGTATAACTAGCAAAAAACACGAACTACTACTACACGAACTAACTGTTTGTTTCAGCACAGGATGCTTAGCTAAGTTGCCAATCGCTAACGCTTAGTAGCGTATCGTAGTTTTCCCTCTCTATCACTCTTTCATATTAGTGCGCCAAAGACAGTTAGCTGCCTTTCGTTTACGATTGACGATTAAGCGTTAGCGATTGGCACCTTGACTAAGCGCCCAATTCTGTTCTTCTCAGTACTTACCTAGTATACCATTCGTCAGTAGAATCTAAAAACATGTAAACAAAATAATGGCTGACATTCTAAAGCACATGACGTCTTTGACACATACATGTAGAAAACTGAAAAAAAAAATACACGTTCACAGATATGTTTTTACGTTAATAGTTATAATAGATTTCAATAATTTACTAAAAATATACCTATGAGAATTGAAGGTTTAAGATTTTAAGTTCGTGATAAATGCAAGATTGTGTTCTAAAAGTGCATGATAATTGATAATGGAATAATGCAAGTTTTTAGGTTTGTTTACGTTTAGGTACTGTACATTTTTTTGATTATACTGAACATTGGTATAGGTATGCTAGTAGGCTTTGTATGCGGGCACATTATATCGTCTTACGAGTATTTCGCCTCGTAGAAAATGTTAGTCTGAAATGTAATTTTATGAATTACGCCTTATTACAAAAAAAAAGCTGTGTCTATCAAGACACTTTAAAATCAGTCAGACAGAAGCAATATTTGAGAATATTATTAAAAAAACTGAACGTGAAAATCTTTTTATTTGTGGCTTCCACGATCATTACAGTGAAATAAGGAACCAAAAGCTTAAAATTACTAAAAGTGTGAATATCTCGAAAACCAGAGGACTTTTACTAAACATAATAGTCAATTTTCGAGACCAGTTTAAGGTATCCTAATCGTGGTTAAAAGGTTGCCAATTAATTATTGGGCAACCTGTATGTCTGCTTGTAAAGTTTTGTGGGATAGATCACTGCTCAGATGTTTATGAGCACCCTGACCGCTCCGATATATCTGATGGCAACTGTACTTATATTATGTGTCTACTCGTATATCTAAGAATACATAGTTCCACTCGGAGAGCCAGCCTTTTCATAAATATTTAAGAAGCGCTCAACCGAATCTAGAAGAGGGTCAGACCTTTTCGTCTTCAACCCAGCAAATATCTCGAGAATTAACATAATGTTATTATAAATATTATTTTTGAGACTTTTAGAAAAGAAAAGGGATGTTATACACATTTAAACATTTATCAAACGGGTTGCTCACGTAATTTAAGTCGTGAAATTATCTACTTAAATTACGTGAGTAACCCGTTTAATAAATATTTAAGGATGTTATTAATTTCATACCAGACACGAATAACAAATGGATCATACTTAAATAAATAATACCTAAATTATTGAATATCATCGGATTATATTACACAAATTGATATAGTCCCATCGTTAACTCAATAAATGTGATAGGGCACCGGTCTCAAAAACGACCACCCTATAACACTATCTTTTTGTATTTTTTTCTTGTACAGAATTTTTCGTACTATATAATGGCGTTGAGGCTTAAATCCACGATTTTTTTGAGTCTTGCCCGTTAAAGGGTTAAGTAAAAAGTAATTTGATGAATTAATTCTAGTGCATTTGCTACACTTCGATACTTAACAGATACTTTACAAATATGTTTACGTTTCAGGTTTAGGAGAAGACCCAGACAGGCAGGGCCTGCTGAAGACACCTGAGAGAGCCGCTAAAGCCATGCTGTTCTTCACTAAGGGCTACGATCAAAGCCTCGAAGGTACATATTAGTTAATTCAATATTCAACAGTCTTGGTTATAGAATTATCTGTATTAACAGGAAAAGATGTTTAGGCACGGGTCTCACCGCGAGCAACTAAGCTATGAACTATCGGCTATAAACTCGAACAAAAGATACGCACTAACATGAAAATAAAAGAGACACGGCGATACTCGCCCATTTATAGTTCCTTAGCAACGATTTTTTAGAAAATAAATCACCGAAAACATTTATCGCATCGTATACTTCAGACATTTAGGCACTGGTCTCACCGCGAGCTACTATCAGCTATCAGCTATCACCGACGGGCGAGTATCGCCGTGACTCTTTTTTTTTACGGGAGTGCGTATCTTTTGTTCGTGTTTATAGCCGATAGTTCATAGCTTAGTAGCTCGCGGTGAGACCAGTGCCTTAAAGAGACAACTAATACTTATTGCATAAACGTCACAAAGTTTGAGAGGGACAACGTTCTATGAAGCCGCGTCTCTTTCCCGTAACCGATGTGCAAACACTATAGCCTGATACTGTACTTCGGGTACAGAGAAAAGGGTTCTAAAGAATTCAGACAGGCTCATCCACGCTAAATTCGTTGCTTGGCTATGACTGCCATTATTTCGTTGATATCGTAGCAAGCAAAGGAGCAAGCGTAGAAGTATTGATACAGATAAAAGTAGGTACATAGGGTTAATTAACTCATAATCAGGATTTTTATTTCACTTTGTTTTGGTTGTTGTAGTTAAAGTTGATCAGCAATTCAACATCTCTGGTAGCAGTGTCTTTAGTACCCTGTTCACTCTTGCCCCATGACCCAAAAAGGGCTATGTATAAACCATAAAGCAGACGTTTATGAATAGAATAAAAAGTCAAGGAAAATACGAATTGTGTGTGATACTTTTGAAACCGCTTTTGCCATCGATTTCCTGGTTCTTGATTTTCTTGAAAATTTCAATGTAATAAAATGTTGTAATATGAACAAATAAAGGCAACATATGAAATGGTACCACATATTTTGTATACATGATGGTATTTGAACAAGTTTTGAATCCATACATAACACGTACAGGCATCTTGACGGAGCTTGTTACGGGTACATAACGATTACAAGACTGCGAAGAATCGATTAATGAAGTAGTTTTTATAAACAGAGGGGAAACGATATGAAGGGGACTCCATTACTAAATCCTTCGAGATCTCAAGTAATTGTAACATTTTGCACAACATATTTAAATATTTATCACACGGGTTACTCACGTAATTTAAGTCGATAATTGCTCGACATGTTTCGATCCATTTAGAGGATCCTCAAACACGTGGCGTACATGTCGGGCTTTGGTCGCGCATACTCCATGATGAGGATCCTCTAAATGGATCGAAACATGTCGAGCAATTATCGACTTAAATTACGTGAGTAACCCGTGTGATAAATATTTAAATATGTTTGAGTCTCACGTTAGTCATAATTCTAAAATTTTACACAACCATAAATTATCGAAGGTAGGGTACCTATGTTGACATTTTGTAGCTTTCATTTTATTTGTTTACTTTTGCATGCCTTTGGTCGAATGCACTGAAACTTTGTAACTTTAAGATCCTTTATGTACGACTGTACGTGTGTTCTTGCAAATAAAAAGTTTGAAGTTTGAACCAAAAAATCTTTACAGAGGTCCTAAACAACGCAATCTTCGACGAAGACACGGACGAGATGGTGGTCGTCAAGGACATCGAGATGTTCTCCATGTGCGAGCATCATCTGGTGCCGTTCTACGGGAAGGTGTCCATTGGGTACCTTCCCCAGGGCAAGATCCTGGGGCTCAGCAAGCTGGCCAGGTATTTACCAAGCTTTGTACCTATAAACTTCACGTCAATTCGCTATGTAATTTTATCTGAACGTGTGAATATTATTTTTTCCCTGATCGCCGACATCTTAAGGTTCAAGAAAATACAGCTCTTTTATTTTTATGTCCTATAACTTTATGTGAGTGACATGACATTTGTGCAGTTTTATGTACTTACTTAGGCACTGGTCTCACCGCGAGCTAGTAAGCTATGAACTATTGGCTATAAACACGAACAAAAGATACGCACTCCAGTGTAAATAAAAGAGACACGCCAATAGTCGCCCAGTTATCAGCTATCACCGCCGGGCCGTGTCATTTTTATTTACACAGGAGTGCGTATCTTTTGTTCGTGTTAATAGCCGATAGTTAATAGCTTAGTAGCTCGCGGTGAGACCAGTGCCTTAGTCTAGAACTAGATGTTGCTGTGCGATCATTAATAATTTCTGGCTTATCCGTCGGTAAAAGATACCTTTACTCGCAGTCTCGCAGGCACTTGGTAATCCAAGTGCATAGGTAAACATATTTTACACCTTGTGAAATAAAATTAATAAATAATGGTTACCCAAATGTGTTGAGAAATCTAAGTCCATCCCAATTGCATTTTTATCAAGTTCAGGAAACGGACATGCAAAGCAACCTTAAAGAAAGTTTATTAAGTGTAATCGCAGAGTCCCAGTTGTTTATAAGTAGGTTAATAGGGCAATGCACTATAAACGATAACCTAATGTCGAGAAACAAAAATGTAAGACAAATATTCAATGTATTTACAGATGCAGTGCATACTGTATGTCATTTGTATTTTTACGGAAACATTCGAATTTACCTTTCTGTCCGAATTAGCTTCGTTGCAATGCATATCCTATACAAACGATGTATTTACAAAGATGCTGGAAACAAATTTGTGGTGGAATCTGAATACATTACCATTAAACCTTCCTTTGAGTGCATACACTTTTATGATGATTATTTAAATGTACCCTGAAGCTTCGGACAGGGAATTGAAAGTTCCAGAAAGTAACCTTACAATTTTTTATTTCCAGGATAGTAGAGATCTACTCCCGTCGCCTGCAAGTCCAGGAGAGACTCACCAAACAGATCGCCATCGCTGTCACCCAGGCAGTTCGGCCAGCAGGCGTGGCTGTCGTCATTGAGGGAGTGTAAGTAGCCTATAAAAGTATACTGAACTTAATTTTTAAAAGTGTTTTTAGAACTGTTAATTAAAGGACACTTTAAGAATGTGTACTTAACTTTGTAACTTTTCTCAAACTCCACGAGAAAGGCCATAGTCGGATTTTCATAGTAAGTCAGCCTTTAAATCAACCAGACTCTAGTATTTTTTTGTGAGTACCTCTTATGGTGAAGAATATTTCTGCTGAGTATCAACGTTCTATTGGTGACAGTTTTTGACTTATGATTTTTTTTAGTTTTTTCTTTAATGTGTTGTATCTCAGGATGTATAAAAGCGAATTGCTTCAAATTTTGAAATAATGTTCTTTATTTAGATATGCATCGAATTTAAAAAAATGAATATCGATTGTCGTATAAAAAAAAGAAAAAAAAGACCAAAAAATTTTTCATATTTTTTTTGTGTACCTATGAAGTAGTGACACCTCTATTTTCTTTTTCTAATTATAGACCATACATTGGCCTACTAGTTGCCTAAGTATCAAAATTTTCCAAGCGGTACTTCTTACCAAAAATCGGCAACATGTGTGGTCAAGTTCTGCATTCAATCGGTGTTTTTCAATGTAGTATACAAACTCTTCATTTATATTTGAGTTTTCTTATCAGGTTATCTTATTTAAGAGTAAATGCTAATGACAACTTAATGTCATCATGATGCAAGCTGTTTATTTCATTATTAATCGGCCGTTTATTATTTTAACTAGCGTAATTCGATATTATTTATGAGATATTCATTAAAAATAATATATTTCTTGAATATATTACTATATACGCTAGTTGAAATGGTAAACGGCCGATTAATAATGAAATAAACAGCTTGCATCATGATGACATTAAGTTGTCATTAGCATTTACTCTTAAATAAGATAACCTGATAAGAAAACTCAAATATAAATGAAGAGTTTGTATACTACATTGAAAAACACCGATTGAATGCAGAACTTGACCACACATATTGCCGATTTTTGGTAAGAAGTACCGCTTGGAAAATTTTGATACTTAGGCAACTAGTAGGCCAATGTATGGTCTATAATTAGAAAAAGAAAATAGAGGTGTCACTACTTCATAGGTACACAAAAAAAAAATATGAAAAATTTTTTGGTCTTTTTTTTTCTTTTTTTTATACGACAATCGATATTCATTTTTTTAAATTCGATGCATACATAAATAAAGAACATTATTTCAAAATTTGAAGCAATTCGCTTTTATACATCCTGAGATACAACACATTAAAGAAAAAACTAAAAAAAATCATAAGTCAAAAACTGTCACCGATAGGACGTTGATACTCAGCAGAAATATTCTTCACCATAAGAGGTACTCACAAAAAAATACTAGAGTCTGGTTGATTTAAAGGCTGATTTACTATGAAAATCCGACTATGGCCTTTTCAAAAAGTTTGTACATTTAGATCACATCTTCGATATTGATTATAGTATTTTATGCAACCCTTGTTTAAGAGAGGTCAAAAAAGGTAAGTGGCGTGGGTAACAATTTGAACGAAGCCGAAAATTATTAATAAAGACGCCACGAGCATTTCTTGACTCAGTTAAACAATGTTGCATACAATACTTTTTCTACGACCGCACACCCTTTTTCAAATAAAATTGTTAATTTGGGAAATATTCTTAGTCAAACACAATTTTATTAATCACTAAGGTCGGGTGGGAAACGTTAAAATTAAAAAAGAAAGATCCTCTATAGTTTACTATTCATCAAAAATGACATTTAAAATTAGGTTGGCAGCCATGTATTTCTTTACGTCTTGTAAACACGAGGTGTCTTAAAATCAAAAACGCACTGCGTGTATGCCCGAATGCGTTTATATAGGGAATAGACAATATAGACTTATCATGATATCTGTAAGGTAGGGGCTTAAAGGTGTGTTCACGAGCCTGTAAATTACAAGTAAAAAACTACGGGAGTAGAAAAAAACATTTGTAGCCCAAAAATATTAATCAAAATTATCAATTTCGAAGACGTGATCCAAATGTAAAAACTTTTTGAGACAGTATGCTCACACTTGTACGGTCGGCTCTAATAATATGTATATGATTTTGATCTTTATGCCTTTGACATACGTTCCGAAATGTAAAGGTACATAATATTAGATGTGACTGTACCATAAAGATTACTTTTTTTTTGTCCACAGTCACATGTGCATGGTAATGCGTGGGGTCCAGAAAATAAACAGCAAGACAGTCACCTCTACCATGTTGGGAGTCTTCCGCGATGACCCCAAGACGAGAGAGGAGTTCTTGAACCTCGTGCACTCCAAGTGAGACCCCAGGGGCTCAGTCGAGCCTTGAAATCGAGACTCGGCTAAGCATTCGCAACGACTTTAAGCCTTATGATTGACGCGACTTTAATTATAGTCTAACACCCTTGTTCATAAGTCTCGTAACTTAGAAAACCGCTAAGGATGCATTCCACGAAATTGTCCACTGATGTCCCGTACAAACATGGTTTTTGTCAAAATTGTGGGTTTATCGAAATTCTCTTGTGTGTCTAGAGGAGTCAAAAATTGCTCAAAATAATATACATCAACTTTGAAAGAAAACTCGGAACTATCGGAACATATATATACGTTTGTACGGGAGACCCCATGGAATGCTCCTATAGTAGATTACATGCCAAGGCCGTTTAAGTGGGAAATGTCTCGGATGACGTTTGATTGTAGGCCGAGGCGAGGGAGAGGCCGACAAACATGTGATCCGAGGCTTTCCCATTTAACGGCCGAGGTGTATAATATAAAATTTCTGCTCAACGGAGCCAGCTGGCGGCAACATAGATTAGCGCAGCGGCCGGCAAAGTGCTGTTTGCCGGCTGGAGGGCAGAAAAGTATTGTTTGCCCCTTTCGGTCTTATCAATATGTCTATTGGAGCGAAAGGAACACGCAATACTTAGCGGCTTGTTAAGTTAGGAGACGTGTATGAATAAGGGGGTAAAGTTTTGGGTTTATAAAGATTCGTCACGATTTGGTTTTCTTCTGTTTTTTTATTGATGTGATGGATTTTTATAAAATCAGAACATCAAGTTCAGAAATGCATGAAATGATTTATGCTTGCCAATTCTTCAATGTGAAGAAAAAATTTCAAGAGTTCTCTCGAATATTTTGTTGTAAGTACAAAAACATTTATTATGAATACTCCGAGTGATACGTAAAATATTATTTTGAATGAATTCTAAGGATGGTAATTTCAGTTGTTAGAATACCTTATTGAACAACATTGATGGAAATGGTAGGCTCAATAATTTTGTGTATTTATATAGTTAATTTAATTGGCTGCTTTTTATTGGAAAGCATTGTTATTTTTTAATGAATGTATTTCGGAATCAGGAAGCACAAGTTTTTTTGTATCCTTTTTCTCTTTTCAATTTGTTATTTTATATTCATTTTCGGATATTTTTCATTATTTTACTTTTCTTGTATACTTCTCCTATTCGTTATTTTTCCAATATTTAAGGACTTTTGTAAACAGGAATTTTTAACTGCCTTAATTTTAGGAACTATAATTAATAATTTGCTTTGCTTTTGAGAATATTTTTGTTTGATATGAATGTATTTTTGTAATTCAATTTTATTAAATATTACAAAAGAGCATAAGTTGACATGACAATAAAAATAAGTTTTATGAGAAAAGTGATAAATATATTGCCCAATTATCACGTTTCTCATAATTATTTTGAATTTTAGGCGTTTTTACGTTTAGTTTCTTATATTTTTATTGTAACAAAGTGAAAAATAAGTGGACCAATCCATATGTAATATTGTTTTAATTAAAACAAAAATCTCAAGGAATTCATGGCTGATTCTTGACATTTTTGATAAATGAACATATTTTTGATGTTTAATTTATAAATGTTATATTATATATTATGCCAATAACGTTGCCTTAAAATTATTAATGTAATAATTTTTGATGTTTTAAATTATACAAACAATTGTTGTAATTTGAAAAGTATTCTCATTTAAACAATAAACATTTTATTTTAAGTTGAAAACTTGTTTTTTTAATTAGTAACCCTTTAGTAACTGAACTGACTAATCCTAAACTAATTTAAAAAAATATTGATGACATTTTCTAATTACATTATCACATCAACTAAATATTTTTATGGTGATAAGTAGTGATAACTAGATAAGTTGTTTTGGAAACAAATTGATGGGTAAGTCCACTTAGTTAATATTTATTTTTGTAATTTTTCTTTTGCTTTCTATAAAATATGAACTCGAGACAAATAACCTATTTACTATTTAAACTTATTATATACTTAACATATTTAATTTTTTACAGCATTTAGAAAGTCATATTTAGGTATAGGATTACTAGTAGATGTAAATTGTACATTACCTAATTTAACTTTTTTAAGACGAGTTTATTTTATTTTTCAGGAAAAGTGATGGTGTTCTAGTCAGCCTAC
The DNA here is from genome assembly GCA_025490895.1 of Thaumatotibia leucotreta. Lineage (NCBI taxonomy): Eukaryota > Metazoa > Arthropoda > Insecta > Lepidoptera > Tortricidae > Thaumatotibia > Thaumatotibia leucotreta. The sequence continues at coordinate 3,197 of JALPQI010014381.1, read as the reverse complement.
CTGGTTTTAAATCGTGGGATCCCAAAAACCGATCGCATCTTTAACAACAAGAAATAATGGAACAAGCAATGATTAGATTAAAAAATACAAAATATTGGTATATTTTCCAATAATATTGTGCTACAAAATGTAAAATGCACCTGTGACTTTTATTGTAAATGGTTGTCAAAACAGCTACTTTTCATACACTTCAGTTACAGAAAACAAGTTACAAAGTCGAATGTATAAATAAAAATGTACTTAAACATATTTAAAATCATAAATCATAGAAAAGCATAATTATTTACAAGAATCACTTATTTTTGTACAAATTATTTAAATGATAACTGCTACATGTACACTGTCGTGAATATTATACATGAATTATACAAATATACATAGGTATATTATTCCTACCATTAATAACCTAATAAAATAAATAAATGTAAATATTTATTTTAAATGATGAATAAACTAGTTTGAATTTTCGTTTTATTTTGAATTTAATATTTACCTGTGATTTCGATGTCGATAAACTCTAAAATTTAAATAAGTACCTAAGTAGGTACTTAGAGTATTTCCATTAGATTTAGTGAAATTTTACGACTTTGATTATTGCCTGGAAACTTTGGCTAGCTTGAAAAATAGCCAGCCAACAGAACCAAATTCCTCAGAACTATCGTTTTTCTTACATTATCAGGAGTGCAACATTTTTATTAGATAGTGTTTGTTTTTCGTGCCTGAATTTGAAATGCTAGGAAGTTTCAATATGCATGCATTAGCCTATGATAGTCCACAGCAGGACGTAGGCCTCTCCTATTAACTATGTTATAGGCATTAGGAGGTAAATGCCCATAATCGCCACGCTGGGCAAGCTGATTGACGATCGCAGTAATGTGTCTACTATGATGACGCTGCTACCCATCATCAATCTTTTATCAAATAATAGTCAGTGACACTTCAATCCCTTACGACACCCGCAGGAGGAGTTGGGGTGGTGACAAATGTATTCTTACTGCCGTCACCAGTCACCACACGGCCAGATATTCAATATAACTTAATATAATAATACGTACGCGAGACGTGTTAGTACGGGCTCAGTGCTTGATAATGGAGACCTAGGCCCTCAGAAACATGTCGCGCGTAGTGACTAAATACACGTGAGTTTAACCGTTTGATTATATTTATTGTCGATAGAAGTTTACAGTAGCCGAAACTTGTTCTCTTTCACTGCGTTAGCCCATTAGCTAAATACAAACAAACTTAGCTGTCTAACGCGTACTTATCTAATTAACTAATTGTCGCATTAAAGTAAATGCACTTCATAAAGTCAATAAAGAATCTGAATTCATTTTAGTGTGCCGTTGGACACTAAGAGTGTTTTGTTAAAAGTTTAACGGAACATTTTGTAGATCTAAAAGTAATAGGTATCCGTTCTTAGAGCTATCAAATCAAATTGAAATAGCAGAACTCTGCAGTGTTATAAGGCGTTAGCTAATTATCTGTACTAATCCTATTTCGTCATAGTTTGACAAAATTTGTAGAAGAAAATATTTGACAAACTTGATCAATGTTTATGGAAAATGTGGAGTGAAATTCCTTTAAAACAAACTAAACAAAGTGAAACCCCTTAAAACAAATCGAATGAAGTGAAACCGCATTTCGGAACGAAGTGAAACATCCTGTAGCAACGCGAATAAAGTGAAACCTCGGTCATACTAGTTCCTATTTACCAACTGGTTTGCGTGAAAAAAGTGAAACACTTTTGAAACAAATTGATTGGATTGGAGCCCATTTGACACAAATTGAATCTAGTGAAACCCTCTGGAAATAAAGTGTGTGGACCAAGAAACGACCTTGAATATAATAATGTTGTTCAAATATTTAGGATTGGGAGAGCTGCGGCAGTTGACATTAGAAGTGAAGATACGGATATCGCTGATAGAAATTACGATAGAGTTGACTTATAGAGCAAAAACAAAGTCTCAAGAAAAGGTGAGAGCAATATTGAAAATATTTGTGCATTTGGACGCCTTCGATATTGATGAAAATTGGTAGTCTGGTAGAGTCGGCTGCCGATAAAGAATCACCACATTCCCAAAATGTCCCGAATGTTTGTATGAAACTTTCCTTTTCGGTAACCAAAATCTTTTTTTTATATAAGGTCAGCGTGGCTAAGTCCGCCATAGTGCGTCTTATACTATATATTAATTAAGGTCGGAAATCAATTGGTAGACGGAATTTCCTGATCGACGGTCTTACCCACATTGACCTTAAGGCTCTACCAACCTATTAATCTTCATCAATATCCAAATATACCTACATATTTTTTCGTTGTTCGTTTTAGTCGGTAAAATAGATACAGAAGTTAAAGTAGATAGAGATCTAGACATGAGTGACTTTGAGAGCCGCCAATTTTAGTTACATAACGATTAACTTACATTTATGAAAATATAGGCACTAGTGAATTAGTGTCTGATAAAAATTTTGCTTATAAAAGATAAAAGGTTCAAATGTATATTTGACATTTGAACTTTTATCTTTTATAAGCAAATTTTTATGTCGTTCCGTGACCATATAGAAAAGTTTTTCATTCAGTCGTCTTTGATTGAACGGGTGAGTAGCCGAGAAATCCTTTAATTTTATTTAATTAATATGTTAGGTATCCACATAGTAGTTTTTCAAATATTATAATTATTATAAATGTGTAAAAATAATATTATAAAGTACCCTAAAGCCACGTAACATGTATTTAGGTACCGTAAAATCTCCTAACTATAGTCCAAACGCTCCCAGCATTGGTCCAAAACTTAATCGAATATCTTCCATTAGGTGTCAATTGTTATATTAATCGTGCTATTATCGTGCGTTATCATAAGCAAAACTCATTAATAACAAAAAACTTGGACAAAGCCAAAAAGAAGATTGAGACTGATGCATATTTAGGAGTTGAAATTGTGGACCATAGTTGTAGTATTGGACCATAGTTGGGTGGTTTCACGGTATTTACGATTAACAACGAAATATAATATTAATAATATTAAATACTCCAAGTTATTCTTAATTGAGGAATACTTACTATTACTGATTAAATAGGTACTGGGATACTGTTTTTGTATAATTTCAATAGAAAATTAGTAAGTAGCTAAAAATAAAAAATATTTCGATTACAGTTGTTTATTTTGTTAACAGTAAGGGTATTATTATTGACAATAAAT
>JALPQI010014380.1:0-32490 GCA_025490895.1 Thaumatotibia leucotreta | reverse complement strand
GTGGAACGCTCAGATATTCACCCTGATGTGCAATTCTCAAAAAGTTTCAACATTTGGATCTCGTCTTTGATTTTGATAAAAATTGGTAGCCTGGTAGAGTCAATGATGCTGAGCAAGATATACCACATTTCCCAAAATGTCCAAGGCAGTTTGTATGGAAGTTTCCTTTTTTGTTACCAAATTCCTATACATTTCTGGTATCAAAAAATAATGTTTCATACAAACATTTTGGGACATTTTGTGATTCTATCAGCCTACCAATTTTTATCGAAATCACGTCTTGAGTTCCAAATGTACAAACGTTTAGAAATGCTCTAATAATGAAATATCACATAAAAATATTACTATTGGTATAACAAAAAAAATGTTTTGACAAATGTATTTTTTTTTTATTCAGTATCCATAAACATGATTATACTCGTAAGACATGTTGTTTTGTGAGGACGTTGATTCCTACAATACGTAGTGTTTCTAGAGTTTTCATTTTAAGTTTTCATACCACGTAGTTAATTGTATAATTTGACTTGAGGCGTGCGCTACCCGGCAGTTAGATATAGAATAGGCATAATAGAGTCATATGAAAGATACGAATAAAAAATGTCATGTATCGTTATTGGAAATTGAGATGTTAATCTTTAGATGTACCTAGAGCTTCCTTAACACATCTATAGTATTACAATTCATTTATAGTTATTTGTTTTACTAGGGAGCAAAGTGATTGTTTAACTCTCGTGCAAATATTGAAACCCGAGCAAGCGAAAGATTCCAGAATTTGAACCACGAGCGCAGCGAGTGGTTCATAAAATGGAATCTTGAGCGATGCGAGGGTTTTAAGGCACGAGAGTTGAACAAGCTTTGCTGCCGAGTGAAACAGTTGTGTTTCACTCGGCACGATAATGGTTTGAGTATTTTTCACCACACTAAAGCGAGGAAACATGCGAAATAAAACTCAAACATAACAATTAGAAGGTATTTATTTGCAAGTCCTCAACTTCCAAAAAATAAACAAATGAAACAAATAATAAAACAATAACCTCAAATATTTATCTTTGCGTGACTTGTAATTTTAAAAGAAAAAAATATTCGGATGCGTTCTGAAATTTGCATAGTGAAAACATTTTCATTTTCCTATTGTTTTTATTTGTCGTATTTTTAGAACTTTTAATTAAAAGCCTTTTACAACAAAATGTGGTATTTAATTTGGATTTTAGCATATTGAATATAATATTATGAAAAGTTCATGTGTATGAATCTGTTTGACACTATTGAGTTTTCGAACGTATTGTCTAGTTCAAACGTCAAAAAGCTTATTGCACTCTCAGGCCGTATAAGTTATTGCTTTAGTCTATCCAGAAAATTAAAAAAAAATTACTTTAACCTCTAGAGATTAAAACACAGTTTTGCGCTCTGAAATTGAAGGATAAACAGCGTGTTTGCGAGCAGTGTGGTGAAAAATATATTGTTCTTGTAACTTTAAATGACACCTTTTTAAGGGGCAGCAACTTTCCAACTGTGATAACACTGATAACTCAATATTAATGTTAATAGTTTATGTACGTTCCTTCCGTGTATACCCTTCATTTATCGTAGAAGAAATAAATAAAAAACTTGGATGAAATCTGGCAAGTACCTTCTTTAATAAATTTAATATTGTTGTGCCAAATTTTCCCTAAAAGTTTTTAAACTTTCTGAAAGCTCTCGAAAATTTCCGATGAAATAAAAATCACCCCACTTCAGCACTTCTTATTGTCAAAGTACTTACGACAAGTTTTTGAAAAATGCTTTTTTTTACATGTAATGTCTAGTCTCTAGTTTTAAGATTCAACACACATAAGAAACTTTTACTACTCTTCTCGCCCTGGCGTCCCATTCAGACAGACATAATCCTTTTATTATACCGCGATACTCTTTCGGCCGCCTTAGCAGACATAACACCACTCAAAATATTATTTACAACTGAATTTCCTACCACATAAGGTACGTTTTCGAATGGTTGATTTACAGCTGCAAATGTTTAGGTGTTTAAAATGCGACGCGACGGCGACAGACAATTTTCACGAGTGGTGTAGGTCGTGACTGTCTGCTTATGTGTACTTAGCTTCTTGGTTTAGATACGATTTTAAATTGGCCGTGTGGTGACGGCAGTAGGATAAATTTCTCAGTACTCCAATGACGTGTCGTAAGAGTCGACTAAGAGATTGGAAGTGTCATTTACTGAAGATATTGATGATGGGTAGCACCTTCATCATAGTGGAGTGGAGACACTAAGATCCGCAACATGGCGATATTGGAAATTTGTCTTCTAATGCGTCCAAACATTTACTAAAGAGTACCTACTACTATAGGCTTATGCTGTGATGTGACGATTTAAAAAATCGTTAGTATGGAAAGGCAGTCAGGGTAAGTATCGTCAGTCATCAGCCAAAGATATTGTAACATTTTCGACTATTTCGTTGATAAAATCGAAAAGTAATGAAATGATTACATTCAATAATATAAGCCTATAACCGAACCTTGGTTCATATTGGAAACCAGTTAAGTAAGTGCTAAAGGTAAGTAACCCTTGACCCGTACACCATTAGCTAAACTCGTTACTTATTCTACGCTGCATTTCTTTACAGGTACGCATACAATCCCTTAGGATGCCGCAGCAAGCATCCTCGGTTTATACCACAAGACCAATCACACAAGACAATCTGCCACAAGAGTCAATCTTAGATATAGGTTAGGCTAAGTAGATTCGTTAGATTTAATCTATGTACATAAATTGTATTTTTGAAAATGAATATATAAAAAAAGCCTTAGGTACTGATATTATAAATCGTCGCTATACTGACAATCTTGGATCCACAGCAATCGATTTATGAAAATGTTTCCTTTCTTTCAGTTCGTTTTTTTATATGACGAAGGTAGACAACTGAGCTTTCAGCCCACCTGATGGAAAGCAGGAACTGAGGCGCATGGACATAGCGATCAAAAAATCGCCTATGCGCTGCCTACCCTGAGGACTTAGATGGATTGCCTCTATCTATGCCAGTAATTACACTAATTACACCGGCAGTAAGTATAGCGGCGAAATGTTAATGTAACGTCTGTCTGTTAGTCTGTTACGATCAATATGCCTAAACTACTAAAACGATTATGTGTGTGGAGGTAAAATATCTATTGAAGAAGAAGAACTGAGAACTGCTGCAACCTTAGATAAATTATTGAGAGCTTCGAGCTAATATAGAAAATTATACATTTCGAAATTGTTGTAAGTCTATTTTAACACTTGCCAAATGTAGTATAAAATAAATGTAATATACCAAATTCTCCTGTAACCATTGTTATCAATAAATATTAATTTTCTATCTAATATACATATTAGTCAAATGATAACAGTACAAAAGTGGGGAAAATACATATATGTATAACCTGTCTGTGAGGTTCTAAGCACACAATGGATGCGATTCTACGGCGGCCGCTAAACCTCCTAATTATTTTTAGGCGTCGCTAAACCACTTTGTTATTCTATGAGCAGCTGTCATAATCAAATATTTCTTAAATTTAGGCAGTCTATTCAATTTAGGCTTAGCTGCTTAAATGCTATTCAGTACATGTCTTTTTAAAACAAAAACATAGAAACGTCAAGCTAAACTGACTAATTTTAGCGGCGAATAAAATAGTCCCGTTTAAAATAAGGATAACACAAATACATCAAGTTTTACAAAATAATTATTTTCGAAATGGATGAAGAATACGTCATAGCTGCTGTGGTGGCCGACGAGAGGGAGTATGGCGAGGGAGAGGGTGAAAAAATGTATTTGAAGAGGTTACGAGACGAGTCTAATCCATTTGACCGGTCTGAGCGGAAGTTTCGCAAATTGTTTAGGCTATCGCGGGCCATGGGCCGGCACGTAGTGGACACTTTGTGTGAAGGCGATGCGCTACGAGTGGGGAAGGTTAATACCTTAAAGGTTAATACCTTATAGTGCTAATTTTTAATTAAATAAATAAATTAATTAATATTTTTTTTTGCCCATGGCAGTTACCAGACTGCTGTGGGAGAAATTAATATACTAGCGCAAAGTCAACCAACAATAAGCCGCAGTCTGGCAGCTGTGTGCCCCATTATTATAGAAAGGTTGACCCCACAGTGGATCAAGTTCCCAGTGACCAGACTGGAGAAAGAGAAGGCAATGCAGGAGTTTCAGGACAATTTTGGAATGCCATATACATTGGGTTCTACGAGCACCTCCTGTTGATTTTTGTTGCTTCGCTTTCGCGACAACGGCACCGACATTTACTCAATTTTCTCAAATGTCACAAAACTCGCAAAACATTCAAATTCCTCCTCCTTCTTAGCAGTTTACTTTATAATGTTGCCCATTCAAATTGGAAAAAATATGTTTAAACATATAATTTAAAAAAGTCACTTTTTAGTGGTCTAACATGTGTAAACAAGTATTACATATATGTAATGGAATAAAACTTATTAAATTATCATATGTAACCAAAAATAAAAAACGATTTTACAGTTTTTATACAGATATCATTCATTCATTCGTTCACTTATTTTTTTAAAGTAGCAACACACTCGATTCAACTTAGAAATTTTAGAATATGGTTAAAAACTGGTTAAATTTAGTCAGGGTGACGTTCTGGAATAGCACTTGTCAAATTCGCCGTCTAAATTATAATTAAAAATTAGACATTTTAATTTTAGGCTATTTAGCCGATGTGCACGTAGAATCGCATCCAATATCACTATATATTATAATTACGGGGTAACAAATTACCCCATCTTCCCTACTCAACAGCCGAAAACGGCATTTTCTGAATGTATGGACATTGCTGATAATTTGTGTCACAGTGATGATGGCGGTTGAAATTGAAATCCACCCGCTTATACGAGAACTACCTGTACCCGCGACTTCGCACGGGTGCTGTTCGGTGATTTGTGTTATACATTTCTAATGTATGCAGCAGTCCGGTAAATGGGCTTCTTAGAATTGGTAATTTGAATTGTGAAAAATCAGATTAACAATCAAGTCAGACAAACTTATCGAAAATAAAATATTTCAAAGTTACGAACTTATGTTTTCGGTGTAGCAAGAAAACAGTTTAGTTACCTATCGTTTGAGGTTAAATTCTAAATACCACACTCAAAGATGCACCTACTATTTGTACACCTACAATTTGACTGGAAATGACCCTTTGTACCCAACACCACAAACAGCCAGTAAACTGCAGCACGGCAATGGATGTCGTTTTCATTACATGCCCACCGCAGCCAATCAGCGTGATGCGCAAGCGACCGCAGCCGTTCGTTTTACTATTGCAGTAGCATTCAGCATCAAAAGTACATTGCAGACACCGGGAAACCAAACTTTGCAGGCTGCGGAGGATAGATATACAAAGCCTGCTAAGATTGCTTTCCAGGCAAGGAAAAGAACTTACTTTTCTTAAAGTTTTGTCGAAATAAGAAAAACAGAGATCAATAACTATTAATAACGAATGTACAATATGTAATCGGTCCTACCATCTTGTCAGTAAAAAAAAAAATATATGGCCGACCAACTCGTCCCGAGTTCCCGACTACATTTTTTAAATTTGCTGGCTTTTTCTATTGACAAGCTGGTTGAACAGACTATAATTTTCTGTTTTCAATTATGTAGGTATTCATTTTTTTTTGTACTTGGTAAGTAATATGGATATAAAATATAGTTTTTTTTACGGTGTCATGCCAACATGTTGTGAATCTCTTGCCAAAAGATCCTTCTTTTACTTGTGTTTTCGTCTTTTACTTACTTCCGCTACTTTTCTGGTAGGAGTACTGTAAAATTTATACTATTTTTAAGAACTTTTTCCCATTCAGAAAACTTTACTGAATCCGGAAAATATCCTAATAACTGATATTATTTAAAGGTTAAAGGAAAATGATCCCTTAAATCCTTAATATTTTAAAAATTAAACTGTCGTAAGACTCATTCATACTGAAATTATATTTCACGCTGGTTACTCACGTTTTTAAATAGAAAAAGGCTAGAACATGTCGCGCAACCATGGCGATCGGCTCTTGACAAAGCTCCTCATATGCGGAGCGAAACATGTAGAACATTTTTCGACTTAAAAATGTGAGTAACTCGCGCGAAATATAATTTTAGTATTGATCTGAATGGTTAAGGAACTCCCTAATTAGCTAAAAGAGAGAGAGATTTACATTCGGATTTATATTTGGCCGTGTGGTGACGGCAGTAAGAATACATTTGTCACCACCCCAACTCCTCCTGCAGGTGTTTTAAGAGTCGACTAAGGGATTGAAGTGTCACTGACCATTGTTTGATAAAAGATTGATGATAGGCAGCAGCGCTATCATTGTGGATACATTACTGCGATCGCCAATCCGCTTGCCCAACGTGGTGATTATGGGCATTTACCTCCTAATGCGTCTATACGCATAGTTAATAGGAGAGGCCAACGTCCAGCAGTAGACTATAATAAGCTGATGATGTATGTATATTCGCAATCGTGCGAAATAAAACTTTCATTGTGAAATGCAATACCAGCAGATCACTAAAATTTATAATTTAATCACACATCTCACCTACTTACCCACTTCGTGAACTCAATTGCGTTACAAACGAACATAACAATATATCCTTAAGCGAACGCGCTTTAAGAAAAGGAAAAATCCAGCCCAGAGGCATGTCGGGTCATACTCAGTGAGCGGTTCCGTAGGATATCCGCGGGATATAATTGCAAAAATGTAGCACGTGAATGAATGAATTACCTTAATGTTAATACTTGCGTTACTGAGGTAAATCCGTTGACCAAACTTTTTCGGCAATCTTACAGATGCAGAACACCAATTTCGAATTACCTTGTCTTAATATGATACGTTGTTGTGTGCGTGACCTCAACTCTCGTGAAACTACCTATATCTATGAGACCGCCGGAATTTTACTGTCATTTTCGGCGGGAAATTAAAAAATGTTGGGATAGCCTCAATTCATACTGTAAGCATATAATAACTAATAGTGCATTAGGATAATTCCGAATGTCAAAAACGCCGGATAATTTCGAAAGGAGACACTTAAGACGTTGTAAAACGAGTGATTTTCCTGTGATTTTCGGAATTACCCTAAGACATCTTATATATTATTCTAACGTAATGTATTATCGTTATAGAAATAAATAAATATGACATATGAAATACGGAACCCTAAAACTGGCGGCGACCCGGCGCCGGCGCAGCTCGCAAGTTTCTTTGTGCTTTTTGCGATTACAGCGACGCGCACGCATTACTAGATTCCTTTTTTCCAAAAAAGAGTCTGCGGTTTTAATGCCTGTTATAGTAATTTAAAATGGCGATGTCATTAGTAGATATTAATGACTTAATTAAACAGTAAAAAATCGTATTAAGATTATTAAGTATTGTTAGTCTCTAGATAGCATATTATATATATATAGGTCATCCATATACCTAGACAAGATGGCCAATAAGGCTAAATACACACGGAGTATTTTTTTCCCGTATACCGTATTCGAGATTTTCTCGAACATCGTAGTGACAATAGACTTTGAATAATAATGTTCACACGGATCCCGCATACCGTATTCGAGAATGCGTGTGAACGGTACTGCACAAAGTCTATTGTCACTACTATGTTAGAGGAAATCTCGAATACGGTATACGGGAAAAAAATACTCCGTGTGAATCTAGCCTAAGTGCGTTTCAGTAAAACGTGCGAACAGGCAACGTAAGGTTTTGGGACACAAAAGTAGTCCCCCTAGAAGTTTCAAACAAGTCGATAAAATTTTGAAATCACCTAAATTAGTACTAAGTGCTATTATCGAGGCGTAGTGTATTTTTTCAACATTAAGTAGGTAGGTATACATGTAATAAAGGATGATACGTGACAGGTGAGCAAAACCAACATTACACATATAATAAATGCTGTAATGGATGGTCTTTCATCGTAATTAAGATAAAAGCTGACACTCGGATTTTTCACTTCGTGTTAAGCGCAAGTGGTAAATAATTAATCGTACCACAAATAAATAAATTGTAATCTCATCAACATCCTTACTAATGAGTACCTAACTTATAATTTGTATGTCTTTGTAACACAATGGAAACAATCGTGTTTTTTAATATAAATAAATATCTTGAGACATCTTACATAAATCGACCTAGTCCCAAGGTAAGCTGACTTAAGGCTTGTGACAATTAAATACATAGACAGCCATGATCAAGGAACAAATATTTGTGATAAATAAATGTACAAATAATGCCCCCGCCGGGATTCGAACCCGGAACCTCCAGCTTCGTAGGCGGGGTACTACCAACTAGGCTACGGAGGCTGACAATTGTATTAATTAAGCCCTCTACCTTTCGTATGCTTAAGGTGCATTTAGACCAAACAAGCATGCGCTCATTCTATCCCCCACTCTACCAAATTCGTTCGTTACACGAAACGTGATAGAATGAGCGAATGCTCGTTTAGACTGAATGCACCTTTAGTAGCTCTCTGTCTGCTCTTTATGCTTCTCCTAATCGGAATACGGCATTGAATTGAAGGCCGGACCCTTTCGCGGATTACAATATTAGACCCTGTATTTACCAAAGATAAGTGTTCAGAATAAAATATAAATAATCATCATCATCATCATCTCAGCCATAAGGCGTCCACTGCTGAACATATGCCTCCCCTCTGGACATGTACCGGTTAGATGCGACCATCGTGTCCCGGCGACCTTCATAAGGTCGTCTGTCCATCTTGTGGGTGGACGTCCAACGCTGTGTTTGCCTAGTCCTAGCCGTGGTCTCCACTCGAGCACTTTTCGACCCCCAAAATATAAATGTAATACAAAATATATATTTATTGCCAATAATTAAAAAGTAAATCGCTGTTTATATTCTAAGATTGTGCAAAAGCCTATTTCAAAATATTAAATTGAATTTCGCAGGAAATTAAGCAACCTTAATTATGTTCTATCATATTAATCTCTATTAAAACTGAACCACGATCATAAAATGCGTAATCAATATAATATAATTAGGGCACTTTTAAGCTACCGTACTTATGGGGCTATTCAACCTCCATAAACATCATGTTGTTTTAAGCTGTGAAGGTATGAGTATATTATAGAGTTATACTTAGGATTGAGACGTGAATTCACCTTTGCAAATAGAATAATAGTTCCTTAGCAAGTTGGCATATTGTAGATATGAATATGATTTTTTATCAAAGATATATCGAAAAGACTCAGAGACGCCACGGGAGACCCAAGGGCTGACAGCTTCCTGTCTCTCAACGCATTAGCTTGGAAATCTAGCGAGGAAATGCTACCAGCGTCATGGGTACCATGCCGCAGGGGCCTGTTTTAGATTTAATTTAGTATTATTTTAGATTTTATCTACATAGTTTTAGTTTACAATATTTTCTTCGGTTACCGCGAGGATTACACATGAAATAAAACTATGACCACGAACCCAGTCAAGTGTTCGAAACGTCGGAATGAAGTTAAAATTAGTTTATATGCGTGAGTTTATCTGTTTTCATAGTTTTATTTCATAGTTTTAGTTTAGTTATTCTTTTTAAATTTAATTTTGTATGTACCTAATTGTAGTTTATTTATAATTAATTGTAGTTATTTTTATTCACGGTTCGTAGTTCGGTTCGGTAGTTAATTCTGAGGTCATATTGATGAACTTTTACTATGGGACCAACTTTCGAATCCAGAAAAAATCTGTTGTTCCATACCTATATGGTAATATACACCTACTAATCTCAGGGTTTGTATGGAACATCAGATTTTTTCTTTTCAAAAACACCTGTGACTATATAATAACATCGATGATTGCACGAAATTTTCGATTTTCCATTTTCGTGCTAAGCCTTCTGTATATCTCGGTCAGGACTGTGGAGGAAGGAGGAGTGGCATGCGGGGCATGCTCATTAATAAACTATTAAACGTCTAAAATAATATTATTCATATAACTCTTCTTGTCTTCCTGTTAGCTGGGCGCTTTCCAAACAAACCCGAAAACCTGATTCTTCCAGATCTGAATGTGCTTAGGCTCATTCGAATCAGAATCACGAACTGGTCTGCAACCACGGACACCGAAGTTCGCAAATTTGGGGGATTTTTCTCTGTCACTCTAATGACGCCTTCGTTGGAGTGACAGAGACAAATCCCCGCAATTAGCGAACTTCGATATTCGCGGTAGCAGGCCTGATTCGATTAGATTTTTTTTTTGAAAACTCCCACCTACAAGTATCAAAGTAAGATCAGGAGAAGATTTTTGAAATTCGAATGCTGCTCAGTGTTCCGTAACTTCGGAGCAAGTAACCACAAATATCAGCTTATGATCGGAGTTAAGCTATGAGGAAGCTTTGCGGTTAATACTCGTATATCATAAACAGTATTTATATTTAGCAATTTCAAACAAGTTTATTAACTGTTGAACTGAAGGTTCCGGGTTCGAATCCCGGCGAGGGCATTATTTGTGTATTTATTTATCACAAATATTTGTTCCTTGGTCATGGCTGTCTATGTATTTAAGTATCTACGTGTATCTATCTATTATATATATCGTCGCCTAGTACCTACTCACATCACAAGCCTTAATTGAGCTTACCGTGGGACTAAGTTGATTTGTGTAAGATGTCCCATGATATTTTTTATTTATTCTGTCTGTTCTTGTGGTTACGGTCATCAGAATCACGCTTGTTTAAGTAGCATAATCTGGCATAAAACCAGCGTGAGTCAGGTGATTGTAACCATCTAACAATGGCAATAACAGACAGAAAAAAGTTGATTCCAACGGGAACATCTCAAGGTTATATTATATCCGTTCGATGAAAAAATATGTAGGTATTTGAAAATCTGTTCAAGTGTTCACAATTCTCGAAGATGTATTAATATCCAGTCAAAAGAACCTTATATTTTTTCGAAGAAGAAACTTGAAAAAAAAAGTAGCAACTTTAAATTAGTTACTTGTTTTTTTAGTACCGCATTATCTTATTCCATATAGAATGATATAGATGACTTTTATACTCAAATATGAATACTTGTATGAGTTGTATGTATTTTTAAGGCAGTGCGAACTTGTCAGTTTGGTTTAAAAAGCAAGTCAATGTCCCAATTCTAACGTCGATCATCATTACTAAGATAAATAACGTAAATCTCTCGTCCGGAATCACGTACCGTATACGTACTTACGTGTAAGATTGCTTCACGGCAAGTAAATTAATATTTATCCACGGACGGGCACGAAGGGCGCGTGAAAACAGTAATCAAGTAGGAAATAAAAAACGGCCAAGTGCTTTCTGACCAAGGAAGAATGACCTGGGCAAGGGTTCCGTACAAAATGTAAAGAGATTCCCACATATTTAAGTATGTAAAATCTTTATCATTACACAAATCGACACATTATTTTTATTTTATAAATTTTCATAATTTTGAATTCTTCTTGAATCACGAGCTCTTTCGATCCCAAAAGGGAAATTATTATTCTCACAGCTAATTCTATACAAAACAATTCAATATATTTGAAAACAATATTTGAATTATTAGTTTGAAGCGAACTCATTTCTAAAGGGCATTTTTCCGAGCGTTTCAACTACTGCGCCGTGACTTCAATGGCAACATTATTACCCAATTTCCGTGGGTATCTCATAATTTTGTTGGATATGTTGGTAGTAGTCAACTACGTCTACCAATATATCCAAAAGCTCTTGGATCTCTCACGGGATTCGTGTGATAAGGCAGCCACCGAAGTCCGAGAAACGCTCGGAGAAATGCCCTAAAGCGAAAAGTGTATTCTAGCTAAGCAAGCAGTAATCGTTTTTGGTACCCCCACCACCGCTTTAAACGGTGCCAATTGATACCATACAAACTCATTACGATGGGTTTGTATACTTTGTATAAGGCCCACGGAACTCTAATAACAGCGCGATGGTATTGCGAGACCGCTATAAAAACACGTACTTTCAAACGAACATGAGCCCGGGCGTGTAAAATGCTGCTGACAATATGATGACCACTTGGAACGGTCATTATTTTGAGAAGGGTGGAAGAGCTTTGATTATTTCGTAAATTATGAAAGGCACGCAATGTCTTTATGTTCATAAAATTATTGACGGGTTCACACTCATCGCACCATCAGCCTATATGAGCCCAATGCTGGACGAAGGCCTCTTATATTAAATACAAAATACAAAATTGTTTATTGATAACAATTGTTACATGTCATTGAATACATATTATTCATACAGTATAATTGTACTATTCATACATTTTGGTCACAATTTAATTGAATGGCTCAACAAATTGAGGTATATATGTTTGTTTTTGAAAACTGTGATGGTAGCTGCATTCCTTATACATTCCGGTAAGCGATTGTAAACAGACGGTCCCGAGTAGTATACAGATCGTTGTGATTTCGCTAGTCTATGCGTATCCGCGACCAGTCTATTTTTTAGTTTGTTGCTTCGGAGTGGGTAGTTAGTGTTTACGCCTCTAGACTTAAACGTGTCTCTGTGTTGATGTGTAAACACTGCCACTTGGAATATGAACATGCATGGCAGGGGTAGGATCCCAAAACTACGAAAAAGTTCCCGTGCTGGAGCATCCGACGGTTTGCCCGCCATGGCGCGAACGGCACGCTTTTGCATGGAAAATGGGCGTTTCCAGTCAGACGCACGGGCCCATAGCTCCATACCATAGTTTAGGAGCGAGTGCACTGTTGCGAAATAGCATTCTCGCACCGCGCCTCTCCCGGCCGTGTGCGTCAGCCGTCTCAGTCCAAAGCACGCACGCCCCAGCCTCCCGCACAGCTCATCGATGTGGGACTCCCACGTCAGTGCGCTGTCCAGCTGGAAACCGAGAAGGCGCGCGCGAGGCACTTGCTGGATGGTGGCGTCGCCAGCGCGCACCCTAATGGTTGGGCCTGTGTGACCGTTTAATTTAAACACCATAAAGCTGGTTTTTTCTTTATTAAGTGCTAACCCGTTAACATGGAACCAGTTGTGCAGTTGTTCCATTACGTTGTTGAGTGCCCCTTCTAAGTCCTGCTCAGTGGTCGTGCTGACTACCGCCATGACGTCATCGGCATACATAAATAGCTCTGAGCCCTGTATCGTTGTCGGCAGGTCATTCAGCAGTATACTAAACAAGGTGTTGGAGAGGCACGACCCTTGGGGGACGCCCATCAGATTTCGCAGCTCCGAGGATACCACTTTGCCGCTTCGCCGACGACTACTTGGGCTCTCTCCGTCATGAATGAAATTACCAGTCGGGCTGCCGGGCCCCTTATGCCGTAATGAGCGAGTTTGTTGGCTATCAGTGTGTGGTCCGCCGTGTCGAAGGCACGGGATAGATCACAGCAGACGACAGCCACATGCCGCCCTGCCTCACGACAACGCAGAACGCATCGTACCACCTCTCGCACTAGATCGGTGGTGGAACGGCCGTGGCGATAAGCGAACTGACTATCGGACAATACGTTCCTTGGTGTCCAAAAACTTAGCAGCCGGTTGTTTAATCCTACTTCGAAGCACTTGCTGACCCCAGGAATCAGTGATATTGAATGGAAATTTAACTACGCGTATAGACACATTACTACCAGGCGCTTTTTCTGGACCTGGAAATATGCCTCCACTAAACCGGAAGATCAGGACCTGGAGCCGTGCATACTCAAGGAGGAAGTTAGTAGAGCTGCAATAAACCATTTAAAGGGATGAAAGGCAGTTGGAAATTACTGTATTCCAATTGAGACAATCAGATGCTGCGGAGACTCGCGTGAACATCTTCCACATTATACGTAACAGGATTTGGATGGGCGGGGTGCATACCATTGCATAAAAAGGCTCTACAACAAAGTGCAGTACCTATCGTCTTATAGCGCTCATACCCCATGAAAGCAAAATTCTACTTCACACAGTAAATCAAAGATTAAAGGCCTATATCCAAAAGCAAATAGCACTGGGCAAGCGGATTGGCGATCGCAGTAGTGTGTTCACCATGATGACGCTGCTAGTCATCATCAATCTAGTTCGATTGGTTTGCCTATTTCCACAAGACATACTTTTGTTCAAATACTTCATTTACAAAACTGTATAATTTCATAAATTACATCTTACTAACCCAACCCATACAAGTATCTAAGATTGGCGATTGTGGCATTGTTTGATGCTGGCGGCATTTCCTCGCTGCAAATTATACTTGTTTTTATAGTGGTGACGGTAGTAAGAGTACATTTGTCACCACCCCATCTTTTCCATCACTGTCGTAAGGGCCGACTAACGATTCTTTGACAGAAGATTGATGGGCAGCAGCGTCATCATAGTGGACACATTACTGCGACCGCCAATCCGCTTGCCCAGCGTGGTGATTATGGGCATTTACCTCCTAATGCGTCTATACGCATAGTTAATAGGAGCGGCTTACGTCCAATTAGTGGACTGGGATAGGCTGAATATGTGATAGTTTTGTAATGCACCATCTTATGGCGTCGCTAATGTTCTAATCACGTGTATCTCATTACAGAGAGGCATGTAATTGTACATTTAATTGCACTCGCACCGGAATGAGGTCAGCGGAATTCGGCGCAACAGGTGATGCTGATGAATGGCGTCGGGGATAGTCATTTAAATACTTCACTTCACTTCATCAGCCTATGATAGTCCACTGCTGGACGTAGGCCTCTCCTATTAACTATGCGTATAGACGCATTAGGAGATAAATGCCCATAATCGCCACGCTGGGCAAGCGGATTGGCGATCGCAGTAATGTGTTTACTATGATGACGCTGCTGCCCATCAATCTTTTATCAAATAGTGGTCAGTGACACTTCAATCCCTTAGTCTTACGACACCCGAAGGAGGAGTTGGGGTGGTGACAAATGTATTCTTACTGCCGTCACCACACGGCCATTTAAATACGCAATGGGTAAATCCACAAGATTGTAACATCAGTTACCAATTCTTTTGTTTTCTTTTATTATCTAAGTGATTTAAGCGTCGAGATATCTACCTGTAAGACTAGGCTAGACATACGGAAACTTAATTTTGATTGATTAATTTAATAACATACGAAAGAATTAGTAACTGATGTTACAGTTTTGTGGATTTACCCCAATGACGATATGTGTGTTAATATCATCATATCATCATTCCTTAAGTTGGGAATAAATAAATAAATATCAATAGCTCAACAACGTTTCTTTGGTGCATTCCTCGAAAAAGTACACTTTGTCGAGAACGTGACGGCTATGACAGCTACCTTAGAAATACGTGGAAAGTGCGAGAATTATCTATAAATACACTCAGTTATAAAATCTAGATACACCAAAAATTGTATTAAATAATCACAAATCGACCTAGTCCTACGGTAAGCTCAATTAAGGCTTGTGATGTGGGTACCAGGCGACGATATATATAATAGATAGATACATATAGATACTTAAATACATAGACAGCCATGACCAAGGAACAAACATTTGTGATAAATAAATACACAAAGAATGCCCTCGTAATGTATTCGTAACTTTCTTGGATGTACGGGAAGAACGGCGTCACGTAACTAGGTACCCGACATTCTCATGGAATGCACCTTTACATTTCATAAAGTTATCACAAAATATCACTTGTTAATATCGCTTTGTACGAGTAGTTATAGCAGATATGACTTTTTAACTTGGGATACAAGAAATTAGGTACGTAGTTACCAGTATAATTGGTAAGTTTCTTTTATCACGAGTCTTGCGTTGAATTCGTTCAATATTCATAGATAAAAATACTCGATCGCTTGCTGCAGAAGCGACATTCCTTTCTAAGTAAGACGTTAGGTACCTACTTACATACATCCATATTACCTACATGTTTTCCTCTGAAATCTGAGGCTGTAATTTAAAAAAAACCTTTTTAAGAAACAGTTTAAATACTAAATATACGCAATGTTAGTCCTAGTTTTTAAACAGCTAACTGTCTACATACGAGTAATGTTGTACAGTCGACAATAGTACATTTCCTAACTAGTGCGAGAAAACTTTTTTTCGGCGAGGGTGAAAGTTGGAGCCCGAGTGAAACTCTGGAGAAAGTCTCACTTTAATATTCACATGTATGCGAAGGTACCTATCTACTCTTTGATATAAACCATGCAACCGTTACCACAACGCTTGTAACAAACCCATGTTCCTTTCACACGACGATTGCGAAAGGTCAAGCCCTTACACGTTTCTACACCACGAGGTAATTATACTTTTTGATATTAGATTGTAATATCTATTTATTCTTACATCGCTATACTTAATCTATGATCAAATTAATCAGCTCGGCGCCATAAAGTCTGGGAGGTTATTTCGAATAATAAAAACAATAGATAGTATCAAGATCAGTGGGTCACGCTCACCCAGTACCTGCTGGTACAGTCAATGACAAAATAAGGTGTACACAAAAATATGTCCCAGTCCACTGTAATTCTGTATAATAAGAACGTCGTAACATATTTATGAGCGGATTCTTTCGATACTTATTTTTGCACGTGACTGTACTAATAGAATACCTACTAGTGGTCATTTTAACTGAAAAGAAGAAAAAATTGCTGTTCAAATGGTAATTTTACACAAATCGATTTAGTCCCACGGTAATCTCAACTAAAGCCTGTAATATTGGATCATTACCTGAAATTGACGTTTTTGGTCATAGACTTTAGTTGATCCCTAATTTTATTATCTAAAAAGAAACTTAGATACATTCTTTGTTTTTAACAGTGCACTGTGTGACAAAGGTTTTTTCACACTAATAATAGTTTTTTTTCCAATATTCAAAAATAAGTAGAGATGAGCCGACTAGGGGTTTTGCCGACTAGCCGACTAGTAGGTGCTCAAATTGCCGATTAGTCGGCAATGCCGATTATAGTCATTTGGCTATTTTTCGGGTGCAATCGGAAATGTTCGTTTCGCTTCGCCAGATGCTCCATGTGCCACGCGTTCATGTTGTGACAAGTTTTGTTTACGTTTTTGTATACCGGCTTATTTCGTTCGAAGTATTCAGAAAACAAATAGTTATTTCCGTAATAAACCAAGATCTCGGGCATTTGTTAGTAAGATTTCGTAGGAATTATGGGGCCGAATATTCGGCATTTTTTGCCGACTAGTCGTCGACTAGTCGGTAAGTGTAAATGGTACCGAATAGTCGGCGACTAGTCGGCCCATCTCTAAAAATAAGCTTTGAAAACAACTCTTGCCATATGCTGCCGATTCATATGTTTGAAATAGGTATATCTGCTCTGTGGGTATAAATGTACGATAGATACCTTGTTTTCTGAAATAGAGATATACAAAACACGCCTCAGAAGTGTGTAATATTAACGGCTAAAATGGGTTTAATATGTTGATTTTGACAAAAAAAAATACAAAATTAATTGTATGGAAAATAGACTTTTCACAACATTTTCCATACAACACGCCAATTTCATTGGTAGTGACCTAATATATGGGTACCACCCTACCAAGCGACGATATATACCTACTTATAAAAGATAGATACATACATGTCATACATACTCGTAAATACTTAAATTACCACGACCAATAAAACAAAGATACCTACATACTTTTAATAGGGATACATAATAATATGATCACAATTTTATGACAACTCAGCCTTGATGGAAATTGATCAACTGGGCCGTCACACAATACTCCAACACATACCGATGGCTGACGCAACAACATAGTACATATACTTAATTATGTTAGTGGCTGTTAAATAATCTAATTCGGTACGATGAGAAAAGACTTCCTTGCAATATACCTATTAATTGTACCCATAGTCAGGCGTTGAAAATTTCCGGATTAAATCACGTTTCTTTCCAAAAAGCTTGTTTTTTCGGATTTTTTCGGAAAAATCAGTGAAAGTTTCCAGCAGTAATCATATTACTTTTTGCCCAACTCTGGTTTCCAATAAGATTTTCAGCTCTAAACCAATGTGAATTAGATCTAATTTTCACTTATACCAAGATAACGCGATGCAATATAGGAAAAGTCAATTGAAATAGATGGTAAGGACTAAGGAGTGACAGTGGCATTGATTATTTCTGTAAAAACCCGAAAAAAAGGAAAAAAACGAAATTTTCATGTTTCCGAAAAAAGCATTTGATTTTTTGGGTCGTTCTTGCGTTTCGTTCAAAAAACATCATTTTTTGAGAATCGTTTTTTTTTCTTTTTTGTGTTGTTGTTATATACTTAGATTGAAATACCCATTAATATAATAAATCAATAAAAGGCACATATATAACTATAACATTTATGAGTAAAAACGATGGAAAGAAACGAGCCCACCGAAGGCAATGAATTTTGCATGGAAAGTAATAAACACGCATGGAAAGTAATGATAAACAAAGGGTATGACACAGACAACATAATCTAAAGACGTAGCTTTAGACAATTATTTAATTTAAACCGTTGCTGCCAAAAATGCTGAGGTGCGGGCGGCGTAACATGAGCTAACTGTGTTGTGATTCGTCGTTTCAAGGTCAATGAGGTGTAAAACAAAAATGTCCGCCGGTCGCTAGTGATTTCCGAATGTCGATAAAAGTATCGATGGTTACAATGTCTATCGCTTTCACAATTCGATATTTGTCAGTGACTTACCGACAAAACCGTGAATCCATATCCGTACTAATGCATACCATAAATGCGAAAGTATGTCTGTCAGTTTACTGAGTCTACACGCATAAATCGCTGAACCAATTTAGATGAAATTTTAAATGGAGATTATTTAAGACCCGGGAAAGGACATACGATATTTCATTCATTCATCATCATTATCATCATCATCCCCGCAGATGTAGATATATTATGATACTAGCTTCTACCCGCAACTTCTGGTGTGACAAATAAAATGCATTTTATATAAAAAAAATATTTGTACTGTCTGTCTGCTGTGTCTTCATTTACACATTTAAACCGGTTTAGATGAAATTTGGAATGGAGATAGTTTAGGACCCGGGAAAGGACAAAGGATAGTTATTTTATCATCATCATCCACGCAGACAAAGTTGCGGTCAAATATTAATATCACAATATATCTTTTCTGTGATAATAAATAAAACAATTTTATAAAATATACTTTTATTTGTACAATCATTAACTCGTAGTTACAAAGTTACCAAAAAACTACCATTAAAATACGCTCTATATCAAATTCGTCTATTATTCGTTTATGTTAATTTGAAATATTCCGGTTTAAAGTGTCGAGAACATATCACACTGCTAGGAGCAGGAAACCAATCATGTGGCCGTTTTGTAGCATTCATCCACATTTCTTTCATGTTTGGGCATTTAGAGAAGATACACAATATTATTTAACATAATAGTATTATTATTGAAAATTATACTTCTACACTAAATCAGAATTTATTTGAGGATAATTGAATATAATCGTAATATCTTATCGATAATAAACAGACTGCCGGTATAGACATCACTAGTTCGGATACGGAGACTCCACCGCAGAGTCTGTTGCTGGGTACGATTGAGAATAAAGATTTTAATTTATCTTTAGTTACCTTATCGATAGTAAACAAACATACTCTACGGTTATCCCTAGTTCAGACGGCCTACCTGCTCGTTACGCTAGACAAGGGGGGAGTTATACTTCGTGCAAAGTATTAGAAAGAGACTTTGTAAAAAGACATCAACGAGTGCACTAGATTTTATGCTTAAACTATATTTAATTTTAATTGAAATTTATAAAAAATTGCTCACTTGTGAGACGAAATACCATATTTTTGCACACTAGATGTTTTTGTATTCTTGCTACACAATTTCACGCAACAGTAATGCATTTTGCATGATGTAAATCACGTTAAAACTTTCGTAATTATCTCATGAACGCCGGCCGCAGACTGAAGTTAGCAATGGAGGCGTGGCTCTAATATGAAGTGAATTCACCGTATGCGTGACAGAGGGGGTCGCCCGGTTATGCTACGTCTTGAGGTTATGTTGTCTGTGGGGTATGATAATGAATTTAAGTGTAAGACGGTGAATTTAATTAATGTATATGTATACAAATATACATATTCAAATAATTCAACAAAAATGCTAAACAATATTATCACAATACATATAAAAATGGTGTTTCAACACATAAAGAAAACAATATTAAGCAAAAAATTAAGCTCTCAATAAATTTTGGAGCATATTTAACAGCTCTAACAATAATATGTATTACACTTTAATAATGTGTAAATAGTGTAAAAACCCCTCAGAATCTGTTCCATTCTGTCATCACGATTGAATAACGCCAAAAGCTTGGAGCAGGAGTGTGGTGATGCTATTTTTCAAAAAGGGTGACACCACTCTACTGAAATATTACAGGCCATCTCACTCCTGAGCCATGTGTACAAGTTGTTCTCGAGAGTCATCACGAACCGTCTCGCACGTAGGCTGGATGACTTTCAACCTCCCGAACAAGCTGGTTTCCGAAAAGGTTTCAGCACCGTGGACCACATACATGCGTTGTGGCAGGTTATACAGAAAACGGAAGAATATAACCTGACTCTGTGTCTAGTATTCGTGGACTACGAAAAAGCCTCGATTCGATCAAAATATGGGCTGTGCTGCAGTCTCTTCAGCGGTGCCAAGTCGACTATCAGTACATCGAAGTATTGAAGTGCTTGTACAGAAACGCCACTATGTCGGTCCGCCTGCAAGACCAGAACTCGAAACCGATTCCAGTGCAGCGGGGTCTCAGACAAGGAGATGTAATATCACCCAAAACTGTTCACCACTGCACTGGAAGATGTTTTTAAGGTTATGGAGTGGGAAAGACGTGGCATCAATATAAACGGCGAGTACATCACGCAACGCACCTTGAATTTGCCGACGACATAGCCGTTATGGCTGAGACCGTTGAAGACCTCAGTGCAATGCTCGATGACCTCAGTAGAGCCTCCGGACGAGTTGGTATGAAGATGAATTTGGAAAAGATGAAAGTCATGTTCAATAGAATAGAATAGAATAGTATTTATTCAGGCAACACATCATAATATAGGTATGCAAAAACATTATAGTAAAAAAAAAACAAAATTACATTATAAACCATGAAAAGAACACAAAACAAAGAGTTACAGATGTGAAGCTGAAATGGTCTCCACTCAGCAATGCAGTTGACATGACTGAGCGATGTCAACGGCGCTGGTATTCTGTGGAGCCAACGGGGTATGCAGGACAGCACAATGCGCAACCAGTGTATGTTATGTGTTATTAAATTGGGAAAATATACATAGGTACATAAATACAAAGTTATTCCAGGTAAATAGAAAACAGACTTAGGATTTTATATATTTAGATGTAAGAGAGGGTAGCGTTGATTCCTCGGTTTGACCCACAGGCAGCAACACCTTGTTGGGCCAATAGGTATATTTTTAGCTTGGACTTGAACCCACTAACCGTAAGGCTGTCCCAAAATGGCGGCGGAAGGTTGTTCCAGCACTTCGTAGCAGCATAACGGAAACTGCCACGAAATGCAGCGGTATTGTGCCGTGGGCAAATCATTCTGGGATTACGCCTGACACGGAGCTGGTAAAATACCATTTTATCATATAAATATGTCGGTTTTTTACTTTTAAATATACCAAATAGCAGTGTGGCCAAATGAAGAGTACGTCGACCATTCATATTTAAAAGTTTGTTCATATTGAGATACGGAGTGATATGGGATCGTGGTGGTATCGGGAAACAAAAACGAGTACAAGCGTTTTGTAATCGCTGTATGACTTTTCCAGTACGAGAGAGTAGGCAGTTACCGTATACCGTGTCTGCATAATTAAGTTTGGAAAGGATGAGTGCATCAATGCTAAAGTAGTACCATCTCCTGTTACAGTCGGAGGCTCTACTCTCGAAGTTGTTGACGAGTATGTCTACTGGGACAAACTGTTCAGTTAGGTAGGTCCAACTTTGTGAAAGAGGTAAATCGTCGAATCCGACTTGGCTGGGCAGCGTTCGGGAAGTGGCAAAAAGTCTTCTCATCGAATTTACCGCAGTGTCTTAAGTCAAAAATCTTTGTCCAGTGTGTGTTGCCAGTGATGACTACGGTACGGAGACGTGGGCGCTCACTATGGGCCAGATCAAAAAGCTCAAAGTCACTGAAAGGGCAATGGAGAGAGCAATGCTCGGAGTTTTCTTGCGTGAGCGAATCAAAAACGAAGAGATCCGCAAGAGGACCAAAGTCACCGACATTGCTCTCAGAATTGCCAGACTTAAGTGGCAGTGTGCTGGGCACATCGCCAGAAGATCAGATGGCCGATGGGGCCAGAAATTGCTGGACTGGCGACCACGTACCGGAAGACGTAGTGTGGGCAGACCTCCCACAAGATGGTCCGACGACCTGGTCAAGGTCGCGGGAACCCGCTGGAAGCAAGCAGCGCAGAACCGGTCATATTGGCGATCATTGGGGGAGGCCTATGTCCAGCAATGGACGTTTTGTGGCTGAAATCGTCTTCATTGTTATTAGTACAGGAAGCACTGATTATAGTTGTCTGCCCAAATCCAAAAGCTAATGTTCCAATGTGTTTTAGGTGATCACATGGAAGGTAGCTATTCAAGCAAATGAAACGGCTTAATGATCTTAAAGCCACACTGTACGGTAACTCTGTAGACCATAGCGCTTGGTGAACTTTAATGGTTCCTTTAAAAGCAGGCACGTTAGTTGGATTTTTTTTCTCTGGATGTCATCGTCGGGTATCACATATATCTTAATCCCTTGGACGCTGTCAGGAATTAATTTGACAAAATCTTCAAAACACCCGACGTCTCCAACAAATCGAACAAAGTCGTCTGCAGTTCTCTTAGTCACCGCCCCAGCGCCCTTTCCGTGGCCAGTTTCTTGGTATATTCAACTTACAATAATTTTGAGCGAAGGAAACTGTAGTTGCAATTGCGCGATAATGTAGGATTAGCTGTATTACTACTCGTATAGCTGGTGATCTAGAGCAATTAAATACATCTTATATAAATAGAATTGTAAAATGTAGGTACTTAAAATTAATGGTTAAGAAAACACTCATCACTTTCCATTGCTGTTCATTCCTTTCCGTGAGTTTTTTTCACTAAATAGAAAGGAATGAATTGGAAAGTAATGAATATTTGATCTTAGAACGTTAATTACTTGAGTTTATCTAGTGTGATATCTATTGCATTTAATATTCTGGTAATAATTCATAATAAGAGTAGTAATCAGCTAAAACGCTTAAAAAGAAAACAAAATTTACCGAATTGGCCCCCGGACAGTAATGAAGCCAACCTCGTGACAAAATTCTCTCCGCGTCACAATATCGTAATTTTTTTCTTATTGAGTGTAGCTAAGTCCGTCAGCATCAGAGTGCGCTGGCATACTAACCGGGGGGAAGACGTGCGAGCAGGACACAGGCCGTCAAAAGGGCCCGTGTTGTTCAAAACATGTATAGTCTTCATCGAGGAATGGAATGAAGATTTTGATGTGACAAAAGTAAAAGTTCGATTCTTGTAAGGTTCTAACTATCTTAAAAATATATGAGCGTAAATATTACTTTATTAATATATCACTTAACGCGACCAAAAGGTTATTAATGCGTTCAAATTGAAAACTAGTTCGTCATAAAATTTCAAAGTTTTGGAAAGGTAGTTAGACTCAGGAAAGTAATGAAGATTCACTATGTATTTTCCTATTTACTTAATAAATACATATATATCTATATAAGTTTTTTATGGTACCGTATAGTCCATTTAGGCTTCTATACATCCAATAAAAAATGGTATCCCTAATTGGTAAATTAATAGCACTTTTCACTTTGGAATAGTGATTTTAACGAAACGCAAGAACGACCCTTTTCCGACATTTTCAACGCTGCCATAGTCAACCAAGAATCCTAGAGCACTCGGTAACCACGTCAAAGTAAATAACGCTGTAATTAAATTTTGAGAAATCACTTAAGTACTACTTGTCAAATGGACATGGATCTAGAGTGACTGTTATGTATAATACAGTAGTTGGTAATTGTTACGTATTTATTTGTTCCTTGTCTGAAAGTTATTGTTATCTATCGAAGTCTTATGTTAAGTATGAGTACTTTGTCGCGTAATACCTACAATATAGGTAGAGTCGGTAGAAACAACGAGTTGATCACGTCTTTATTATTTACAATGATAAAAACTCTCAACCAGCCCCCTTTTTTTAAATGACTGTATCTATAGGCACAAATATTTTTGTTCACATTTCGATTAGGCAATTTGAATCATCCAGAAAATTTTAATTATTTCTATCAAACTGGCTTTAAATGAACGCATTAAACCATCAGGAACAAAATACAGAAAGTATCGGACGTCGAACGTGGTTACCAAACATTGGTAAAATATTCCGCTGGATTTTCGGTCGGAATTTTTTGTTTGCAGTCTGGCAACCCACTGATGCGTGTTGCCATATTTGCAGGGCAAACAGAAAAATCGGGAAAAAGTATGGATTCTCGCCTCCCCGATGGTAAATATTTTATGTGGTGTAAGAGCATACGTTTTTAAAGAGTGTCTATTGATTTTTTACTTTATTAAATGATGTATTTCCCATTTAGTTATTCAGTTCAGAATAATGAAACTGTAAACAGTTTAGGTACATACATTGCTAATAATTCCCAGTTGTAATAGGAATACTAACCGAGGAATATTAACCGTTTGCAATTACTTATGTACTTACTCATAATTTTAGAATTATACCTAACGTGACACTCAATCATATATTGAGCGAAACAGGTTACTCACGTAATTTCAGTCGATAATTATTGCTCATCATGTTTCGATCCATTTAGAGGATCCTCGTCATGGAGTACCCGCAACCAAATCCCGACGTATATTGCGAGCTTGCGCTCTGCTAGAACGGGTCCTGGTTGTAATGTGCATAATTCAAAGTCCATTCTTATTAAGCCGTCTTGCACCCTGTAAAGTTTGACGGTAGTAACACGATAACGTTCCAACCCACATACATGAGTTTGTCATTAAAATCTAAACTTTCTGTCAACTGCCAAAGTCAATGTCAAACTCATGTGAGTTGGAATGTTATCGTGTAACTACGTCCAATTTAAGTCGATAGACGAGTCCATTTAGAGGATCATCGTCACATAGTACCCGCGACCAAAGCCCGACGTGAAGGTACTGCGGGCTTGCGCTTTGCTAGAACGGGTGCTGGTTGTAATGTGTATAATTCAAAGTCCATTCTTATTAAGCCGTCTTGCACCCTGTAAAGGTTGATCCATTGATTTTAAAACTAAACTCACCTGCAAAAGGCACGTCGCACACATACTCTTCCACGCAGTCGGTGTTGCCACTTCTGTCCGTGGCGCCACTAGCGACCGACGCCACGGACATGGCTCGTAGAAGATGCTCTGTGTCCGTCTGACAGTCACGCAGCAGTTCCCTCAGCATGGATCGCCGCTTGTATTCCTGTGAAGATAAGCTTTGATCTGATAGAGCACTTTAAGCCAAAATAAATTACTCTCTAAAGTTGTTCATAGTTGTAATTGAGTTCCAGGTTCCAGACTGTATTAAGTAGGTAGTTTAAGTATTGTGTCTTCAATGTTTAAGTTTGAAACTTGTAACTGTGCCTTTTTGACAATAAAATAAATAAAACCGGCCAAAAGCCGGACATGCTCAGTATGGTTCCGTAGTTATTCGAAAACGGCTGGGCCGATTATGTTCGAAATAGTTTTATTTTAAAGTATTCTATAAGCCTAATATTCATGATTTATTTCATATTTTTGGACCCGCGGATCAAAAATGAGTGAGGGAGGGGCACAATTTCTTTTATTCTGTAGCGGTTATATCCGAAAACATTGACTTTAGAGAAAAACTTTCTTTTGGAACTCTTATTCTTTTTGGAAGATCTATTTAACGATACTCCACACTATAGGATTATAGCAAAATAAAAAAAATCATAACCACTTTACTTCTTTTGTTCTACCACTTTGTCGGTTTGATTAGTAATATTTATGTATCATCATCATCATATCAGTCGATAGATTACTGGCCTAAAGTATGTGCAATATGCATAGGGGTGAATCAACTTTTTTCTGTGTTATTGCCTGTGGTCACCTGAGTCACGTTGGTTTTATGAAAAAATATTATTTATATATGCATATAGTCCATGTTTGTGGATGGCTCATCAAGGAAAGGGTTTATTAACATTAGAAAATGCATGTTTGCATAGTTTTTAGTAGGATAATTATGCATAAAACCACCGTGACTCAGGCGACCGTAACCATGGTAATAACAGACAGAAAAAAGTTGATTCACCCATTAGATGCATGTACCAAATTTCAAATTTCTAGTACCTACTAACGGCCACTGAGCTATGCTGCGGACAGACAGACGACCATGGCGGAACTATAAGGGTTCCTTGTTTACCAAAGAACCCTAAAAAGGAATGTTTCATACAAACATTTTGGAAAATGTGGAGGATCCTGCTTGAATTATTTTATTACATCATTGACTCTACCAGTCTATCAAATTTTATCAATATAGACGATGTGATCCAGATGTACCTACAGTTTTTGTGAAATGAAAGGTCCACGGAAAGAACATGTCTAGTAAATTCAAATTACAGAAGGGAAAACCACCTTACTTTTAACAGAATAATTAAGGTATGAATTTGCCCTGATTTTTTAA
This sequence comes from Thaumatotibia leucotreta, assembly GCA_025490895.1. NCBI lineage: Eukaryota > Metazoa > Arthropoda > Insecta > Lepidoptera > Tortricidae > Thaumatotibia > Thaumatotibia leucotreta. The sequence goes on along the minus strand of JALPQI010014380.1, from coordinate 5,801 downwards.
AGTTTTGGACATGTTTTTTCCGTGGACCCTTCAAATACATACGTCAGTAGAATCCAAAAAATGTAAACGAACTTAAAAACTTGCATTATTCTATAATCACGCACTTTTATAACATAATCTTGGATTTATTACTACTTAAAATATTAATCCTTGAGTTCACATAAATTTTTCATCATCATCATCATCATATCAGCCGAAAGACGTCCACTGCTGAACATAGGCCTCCCCCAATGATTGCCACAATGACCGGTCCTGCGCCACCCGCATCCAGCGGACTCCTGCTACCTTCACCAGGTCATCGGTCCACCTTGTGGGGGGCCTACCCACGCTACGCCTTCCGGTACGTGGCCGCCACTCAAGAACCTTCCCGCCCCAACGGCCATCGGTTCTACGCGCACGTCGTCTACTACGTCAACTGCTATGGAAAGTCAACCATATTTGTTTTTGTTTTAGATTCTACTGACGACTTACCTACCAGGGGCCTATTTCTCGAAAGCTTGTAACTTGTAATACAAGCTGAAGTCCTTATCTAATTAATAGTGTCAAAAAGAGACTTCCACTTGAATTACAAGTTACAAGCTTTCGAGAAACGGGCCCCTCTCTCTCGTCTCCAATTAATAGTGAAATGGCGCAATGTGACCATTTTACATTTTGCTCTATGAAACTTCTCAGGCGCATGCGTTGGCGACGAAACCATTGTCGATCAAAACCGTTAAAAGTGTCGATTGCAAACAAATTTTACATAGTTGAAGCCTTAATCAAAGCAAAATTTGTGTTACAAATTATGTGGTATAAAATAAGTCCTATCCAACAACCTTCGGCAGTAGTAAAAGGGGGCAAATTTTAAAGATAGGTTCATGTTGTTGAATGCTCTTAGAAAATTAGAATTTGTCGCCGTTTTTAATGCCAAAAGTTGGTACACAAAATTTATCTTCGTACCACAAAACACAAAAATTGTGACGATAAATTTTGTTTTCATTAAATGCTTTTAACCCTTTAAGCCTCAACGCCATTATATAGTACGAAAAATTCTGTACAAGAAAAAAATACAATAAGATAGTGCTGGTCGTTTTTGAGACCGGTGCCCTATAAAGGGATGTACAAATGTTTTGCAATCGACTCAAAATCAACCGTAACCTCGGAAGGCCCACCATACTAATTCCTTTAAATCATATTTTGAACTTTGCTGTGTAAGGAACAGTGCCGAATTTCGTTTGTATGTAAAATCAATCAAACAAAGGAAAAGCGACTTTATCGAGTTTATGAAAGGTTCAAATTTCAGTGAAGTGGAGTGTGCAATTGAATGTACATTGGGCCTTAGGAGGAGTTTTAACCGACGTAATCTAATATATATATATAGGACAAGAAAAATAGATCCGTATGAAATGTTTTGCAGAATTTTATTTCGAGCAAGCTGGGAATCTTGCATGGGAAATTTGCATATTACCAGGAGCTTATTTTTTTAGAACAAAATAGCTGTCGAATTTAACTATACCTAATATAGGTACGTGTAGGTACTACCTACGTGATGTTCGATGTTTTGAATTTACGATTGAATTTTAATATAACTTTGCTGCACGAAACTTAATTTGAATTAAACTTTGCGCCGTTTAATTTAGATTCTAAATAAATTTAACCATTCATACTCACAGAATATTTGTAAATAAACAAATATTGTTTTTAATAAACCATATCCATATAGGTATTTACTAACTTATTTTAAATCCTCCGACGCATATTTCATTCACTTGAATTCAAAGAAATACGTCGAAAACTGAGTGACGTTTATTTTGTGGAATATTTTTTTAGACGTCTCTTTTTCATCTACATTTATTTTAAAATGTGTTTCCTGAGGGTTCAAAATACTCACATTTTACCGTTTTGACTTATATTTGTCGCCTTTTAGATATATCGTCGGTTGACAACCAAAACTCACTAAGTAACAAATACCTACCTGAAATAGAGCTCGTATCTCAGTTCTGATTCAATACTGACATAAGAGGTTGCTAAGAATAGTGACAGTTTTAGTTCTAAGAGTAGTGATAGTGAGTTTTGCTTGTCAGCCGACGATATGTGAGCAGCCACGGTGTTCAAAAATATCTGATTATGTACTGTAACGCCATTTCAGTAGAGACCAGCGGGGCTAGCATGATCTACTAATGCGATTCAGTTTAGGACCTAATCTGAATCGGGATGTGTCAGTTCCATAGAATAACTGTCAAAAACTGACAAGCCGAACCTAAACTGAATCGCATTTAAGAGATCATGGTAGCCCGTGACGAAAGACGGTCCCGTGTTTAATCGTTTGTCGTTGTTGCGGTTCTAACACCCATGCAAGTCCGCAAGTGACGCGTATCACGATCAACGGTAAATGTGTGACCATGATAAGCCAGTAACGGCTTAGCACAGGATTAGTGCGACAATATGTCGCCGCGAGATAGACTATTCATCCCTATTTTATTCATATAGTTAGTAAGAGACGGAAAATCTATCGCGCGGCGACAAACCTGCCCTCCTAACCATAAGTGCGATAACTAGTTATGAAAATGTCAATTGTTTACTTTATTATCCTACAAATAGAGATCCGGATTGATGACATTTTCAAAATTAGTCATCGCACTTATACTTAGGAGGGCAGAAACTGACATACCAATCATGTGCTAAGCGTATACAGGTGCATAGCTAGCGACTGAGCGTTAGCGATTGGCAACCTGGCTACGAATTTAAACCATCTGAAGTCTAATTCCATTGATTGGATTTACTTTTATTTGATATCACATCATGAGCCTATGTAAGTCCACTGCTGGACGCAGCCCTAGACGCATTAAGAGTTTTGGCGATCGCAGTAATGTGTTCACTATGATGACACTGCTGCCCATCATCAATCTTTGATCAAAGACACTTCAATCCCGTAGTCGACTCTTACGACACCCGCAGGAGTTGGGGTGGTGACAAATGTATTCTTACTGCCGTCACCACACGGCCAATCGATTATTTAATATAAACATATAATCGATAGCAATTTATCTATCTCGGAAGAAACTTAGTGTGGATTTGTATAATTTTGAAATAACAGACTGAATTTGTGGAGTGTTTATCCACAGATATTAAAGCCGCTTAGCCAAGTTGCCAATCGCTAACGCTTAGTAGCGTATCGTAGTTTTCCCTCTGTCGCTCTTTTATCTACATTAAAATAAACTGTCATACGGATTTATCTGATTTTGATAAAATACTGTGATTTTAACTTTAATAAGCTTTAATACTAGACGAAATACCCACCCATTAGATTGTAGAAACAGTTTTTCGACCTTTTATTATATAAAAAACCATATAAAATGTCAGGAACGGATTTACCAGAGTTTGAAGTTAAGCGAATCATATACAGGGTGACATCTGGGTCGTGGAGCAGGAGTGAACAGGGTACTAGGGACTATCATGCTGAGCAACTTTCACTATGGAGACAACAAGAAGTCGCAAAAAATCTACTAATTACGAATTAATTGAGGGTTAAGTAACAATGTATTGATTTAAGCTTTAACTATATATTAATTATCAGTATCACCCGCGGCAAAGTACAGACAAACGGGTCTTAATCGCGTAAACGTACGTTTAATTATATCCTGACGTTTCGGGCATGACGTTACACCCGTGGTCGCTGGATGGTGACCGTCAGGATATAATTAAACGTAAGTTTACGCAATTAAGACCCGTTTGTCTTTAAAATACGAGTTAAGTAGCACTTTCTTCAGCTTTAGGTAGGTACGAATAGGCCAAATTATCTATGACTTTTAAAAATACATACTTACAGGTTACTGGTCCCAAAAGTTCAGTCACCATCAGGTAATATCGGAGCGGCCAGTGTGGTCAAAAATATCTGAATAATCACTCTAAAGCGGCAATTAGATACCTACACTTCGTTGTTCGCCTATTTAATGCGGTCGTCGAATAAGTGTTATATCCGCATAACACCATGACCATGAAAATAGAGCCCAGTCCAGATATTTGTGAGTGTATATAATTATATTCTGACTATTAGAGACTTCATCTCTAGTTAATGTACTATATCACATTCATGTTTTGTTTTTAATTAATGGATGTTAGCTGTCAGATATTTTTATTTGAAAAACCAAGTCCCGCTGAGTTTCTTGTCGCATTCTTCTCAGGAACAGTGGTGTAGGGTTAGAACCGGAAGTAGTTTTTTCTCATTTGCTATTTAGTTTAACTATTCAAAAGCGCTCGTTGTTGGGCCTAGTTAAATAAAGAATACTTTGACTTTTTGACACCGCTTCAATGTATCTGACGGCGACTGTACGTACTGTGCTGTAGGAAAGAAGATCTCAGAAACATAATCAAATAAAACAAGAAATAAATGACTAAAAGTAATTTATTAAAATAGCAACTTAACAAAAATAATACATGACCAAGCTTTTAAATTAAGAAAATTACCAATAAAATAGGATGTAAATTAGGGTAAACGGTCCAAGTTTTGGCCATCAGAAAGCAAATTGCTTCCAACCATAAACGAACATTTAAAACCTTTTGCAAATGTACATGTACAGTGAAGGTGAGATAAATATTGCACACGACTGTGTACTAAAACTCAATGGCGAAGCCGATGAATTTTATGACACGAGTAAGTAATATTTATGCTTTCCCGAGCGATACACAATGTTTTTCATCACACCTGCGAGGAAAGTTAAAGTTAACAGATAAAAATAATCAACATTTGTATAGCTCCCTAAGGATTTTCACTTTTCTGACTCTACATAGATGGATACGAGCAAGGGAGAGCACCTAGTGAACAACTGTGATGATTTGATGAAATCATAATTGTCTTACAATTATAAACGATAATTTATTCATTCATGTGCTACCTCCATATGAATGAATAATTCTATAATGTTTATATACGGAATTGGTATGGATGTAATAGCGCGTTACGATACAAGTACGAAAACTTTATTCGCACGTCTATTGTCTATCATTTGACAATAAATTATGGTTACTTGAATTTTCACAACCGCATGAAATGCAAATTATTGCCTTAGGTACGGATATCAAGTAAGTCGCACGTAAAGTTTCTAATTCCGGGGAATCAATCAACCATTCAAATAGCCATAATATTCATGCGAATATTAAATCCTTCATTTACACAGCAGTCTATCAATTCGTATTTTTCGCACTGGTATCGTTATGTTCTATAATATATCACATGTTGTGTGTTGTTGTTGTATATTACAAGTAATTATGATTAGGGAGGACACAGAAACTTAAAATAAAATAGCACCGAAAAAGGTCACGTTTACCCTACGAAATTTTGTTTTTTTTTATTAATGTACTACTTTTACTTCAGTCTGATGAAAAATCACGAACAATGACCGTTGTTAAGCTTTCTAATTGCTCCAATTAATGTTAATATAATTTAAATTCGAACTTTACGTAAAAATAGGAATATAATATGCGTTTTTAAAACTATCACTATTCAAGATACTGTCATGTAGGTACTTACAAAATCTTACAGTAAAAAACATCGTGAATATCAAAATTCATAGATATTGCTTATTTCAATTCAATGGAAGACTATTGTATAATAATTCTAATTTATAAGTATTATTTGAAGCATAATATCATAAAATTTATATTTCATCACATTTATTATATCATATCAAACAAGAGAGTTATTTAAGTAGGTTAATTTATAAAAATAAAATATTCAACATAAGCACATTATACTTAACATAGTTATAGATTCTGACGTTTCACATTTTAAACTTAATGTCATAACATAACTAATCCTATAG
>JALPQI010014379.1:0-21551 GCA_025490895.1 Thaumatotibia leucotreta | reverse complement strand
TAGAAAGCTAAAAAGAAAATTTTAATATAAGCGTTATATCTAAGTGCTTTTGTAAATTTATGAGTTCTTGTTTTGAGTGTTGTTTTAGTTGGTAGTGACCATGCCTACGAAGCTGGAGGTTCCGGGTTCGAATCCCGGCGAGGGCATTATTGTGTATTTATTTATCACAAATATTTGTTCTTTGGTCATGGCTGTCTATGTATTTAAGTATATATATGTATTTATCTATTATATATATCGTCACCTGGTACCCACATTCACAAGCCTTAATTGAGCTTACCGTAGGACTATACCTCATCCACGATATCGAGCTAGTACCAGAAAATCTCAGACGGCACGTAATTGGCCAGCGATAAGAGCGATGCATGTGCATCGGCTGGGTTTACATGGCGGCGAAAGTTCAGTCAACATTTGTCATTGTACGGTGCGGACGTGTTATAGAGCTCTCATCCGTCGTCATCGTCGACTAAGGGATTGAAGTTTCACTGACCATTATTTGATAAAAGATTGATGATGGGCAGCAGCGTCATCATAGTGGACACATTACTGCGATCGCCAATCCGCTTGCCCAGCGTGGCGATTATGGGCATTTACCTCCAATTGCGTCTATACGCATAGTTGATAGGAGAGGCCTACGTCCAGCATTGGACTATCATAGGCTGATGATGATGATGATGATGAATCTATACTTTTAGTTTTTTTACTTTTTAATTTATTTACATAGAATTCTAATATTAGTTCCAATGTTTTTATGTATTAATAACATTACACACCACATAATAATTACAGACAATTTTTTTTACTTTGGAACACTATCTATAATCATTAGTCACTCACTATAATAGTGTCTATTCAAGAAACTACAATAATGTATCGGATTCAATTTGGAAACTAATTGCTAAGGAAAAAAAATAATGATAGAATAAAAAATATTCCGAGAGACGGCATGTAAGCCGAGGCCGACAGCAAGGTGCAAATGTTGACGCCCACTGCCATTTTTTGTCCCTTTCATTTGCATACAAAAGTGCGAAAGAGAGGTCCCTATACTAGCTCGCTATCGTGGATCAGGTATAGGTCGATTTGTGAAAGATGTCCAAGATATTTATTATTTATTTATTTATGTAAGAGTTAGAAATATATTAATAATAAATAAGTAATATTTATAATATTTTTGTGACACAAAAACATATAACCTCACCGGGATTTGACCCCAAATCAATATTTTCAGTATACAGGGTGATTAATCGAAATACGGAGGTTTTGGAAACCATAACAGATAGCGAAATCTTGTCTTAGGAACCATGACGTCTATTTTAGTTAAAATATATCATATTCATAAACTTACAAGAATATGTGTATTGTGTACCTACTCAGCCCAGAAATCGAATTTTCGAAAATTAAAATTTAGTTTTAGATATGTTTCTTAGTAAGATTTAACTATCTAAAATTTAAATTATAAAATTAAATTTCGTTATTTTCCATTGAATAATCGGTTGTATAGCTCACAACCGATTATTCAATGGAAAATAACGAAATTTAATTTTTCAAAAACTCCAGGTTTGATTCCTAGGCCGAGTACACGTATTTTTGTAAGTGTATGAATGCAGTTTTTCTTTTTAATTAAATCGACGTCATAGTTCCTAAGACAAGATTTCGCTGTATGTTATGGTGTCCATAACTTCCATACTGACCCAATTGGATTGATTACCCTGTATATCCTCTATCTCCTATCTTAAATATAAAAATATAAATATAAATATCTTAGGACATCTTACACAAATCAACCTAGTCCCACGGTAAGCTCAATTAAGGCTTGTGTTGTGGGTATCAGGCGACGATATATATAATAGATAGATACGTATAGATACTTAGATACATACACAGCCATGACCAAGGAACAAACATTTGTGATAAATAAATACACAAAGAATGCCCTCGCCGGGATTCGAACCCAGAACCTCCAGCTTCGTAAGCAGGGTCACTACCAACTAGGCTACAGAGGCTGACAAAATGCAAATCTTGGCCATATGGTGACGGCAGTAAGAATACATCTGTGCCCACCCCAATTCCTCTTGCGGGTGTCGTAAGAGTCGACTAAGGGATTGAAGTGTCACTGACCATTATTTGATAAAACATTGATGATGGGCAGCAGCGTCATCATAGTGGACACATACTGCGATTGCCAACCCGCTTGCCCAGCGTGGCGATTATGGGCATTTACCTCCTAATGCAACTATACGCATAGTTAATAGGAGAGGCCTAAGTCCAGCAGTGGACTATCATAGGCTGATGATGATGATGACCCTGTATATCACGTACGTTATCAAAATTATGATAGCACAAAGCCACACCTGTTTCGTGACCAAGGATTTACTTTAAGGTTAATCTCGTGGAATCGTAGCATTTACCGAACAATGTGCCCTTAGGCTCACTGATAACTGAGAAGATATGGCCTTAGCAGCATGTGCTTACCTACCATTTTACGATTTACGATTTTTGAAGATATCGAGTAACAAACATATAAACAAAAATCTGTAGAATTGCGAATCCTTTTTGAAATCCATTAAACATTATTAAAATTTTTAAGAGCTTTACGTCATCATTATCAGAAAGATAATGAAACGTCCCAGACCGCATCCACTGAGCTGTCAGACTAAATTAAGATTTAATCTAGGAAGAGCTCGAAAGCGAGAGGCCATTACGTAAAACTTTAATTAAATTGTCTATGGTTATGTGGACAAAGACACGACTTTGTTTTTATTGCGGCGCATAATTTATGTCTGATTCAACTTGCTAATTACACACAACACATATCGTTGCAGACTAGCAAACCAGTTGTATAATAATATTATGACGAGTGAATTCCGCCAATTAAAAAAGGTGGAAATTAAAAAAAGTAAGGCGCAATAGTTTGCTCCCTGTAAAAATAAGAATTTAGCACTATATTTTACTGTCTTTTTTGCTTGTCTATGGGTCATTCACGTTTTTTTAAATAGGTATTCGGTCACATCATCTAGAGGATAAAACTGGCATGGTTTTCTAGAAGTAGCTGTATGCAAGTATGCCGCACGCTTTATTTAGTGGGTGACCCAACATGGAAAGGCCACAGTCATAACTCTCAAAAGATTAATTAAAAACTCAATTTAAGAGAGTACTTAGGAGAACGTAACCATGGCAACGAGTAACATAAAAACGTGATTCACCCAGGTGGCTTATGATGGTCCCGTTTTATCTATTTATCGCGCTACGCATCACTTTCGCACTAACGTACTTGTTAGAACCTGACGGCAACAACGACAAACGATTAAACACGGTACCATCTAAACCTATAGATCTCTATAACAGTAAAAAAGCGCAAAGTATAAGTCGATTAAGTCGGGTATCTATGGGTTGCCTATTTTATTCATTTTCCAGACTGTTTTTATTCAAAGAAACTAGATTATAATAAGTGAATGTTTTAAGGTAAAAAGTGCTTAACATCGTAAACAAATCAATTGAGTTTTATCATATTTAGAAACTCTCTCACGTGCGTACAGCGGCTTTACCGCGAAAAACGAAATTCGTTAATTTCGAGGATTTGTCTCTCTCACTCTAATGACACCTTCGTTTGATTGACAGAGAAAAATCCACGAAATTTACGAATTTCGATTTTCGCGGTAGTAGGCCTGGTTTATATTGCTCTGTAGACCATGACTTCTTTCTTTCGGTCTTTAGTGTTAAACCAGTCTTTAGCGTCCAAAAGGTTACAACAAACGGTAAATTCTTCTATCTACAGCTTCGTATATTCAATTGAATCAAATATCAATACAGCAATTAAAACATGTCACCTTTTAAATCTTATTGTTCGGATATAGTTCAGCACTTTGGATTTCGAAATGGCGTTTCGACTCACAAAAACGTTCACTCAAATGAAACTGCACATTTTAAACTAGATTTTATTGCTCAGGTTTAAGGTTTATGTGAATGATTTGTATTTAAAGCTTTATAGTTTTAAAAGAGTTTAGCAGAGTCACGTTTATAAACCTCAGGAAAACAGGGAGGCGCGCGCCACGATTTTATTGTGATATTTTGTTTGGTAAGTGTTGAGAAATTTAATTACATTTAGTCTAGTTGCAGTATAGTGACGGCAGTAAGAATACATTTGTCGCCACCCCAACTCTTCCCGCGGGTGTCGTAAGAGTCGACTGGGTTATTCTCAGTCGCAAAAACAAAAGTTGTTCACTCGGTGGTCAAAATCTTTACGATTTTATTGCAGGCTATAGACCGGCGAAGCTAGTCGTACCGTCAATTGTTTTATCACAAAATTTGTACAGGAAATCCTTAACTTTAGGTATGTCCACTGAAAAGACGATAGGTAACCTACATCTGACAATGAATCGACTAAGGGATTTGAAGTGTTTTTGACCATTTATTTACTGAAGATTGACGATGGGCAGCAGTATCATAGTGGAGTAGACACACTACTGCGATCGCCAACCAAACCAAATTATGGGCATTAACCTACGTCCAAACGCTTAGGCAATAGGAGAGGCCTTTGTCCAGCAGTTTTTTTATAGGCTGATGAGGGGATGTATAAGTGTGGTAGATGCCAAACTACCAAGTTCACCCCAAATCTTTACATAGGTGTCGTAAGAGTCGACTAAGGGATTGAAATGTCACTGAATATTCGTATAATGGAAGATTGATGATGGTCAGCAGCATCATCATATTGTATCAACATTCACTACTCAATCACTATAGAATTATGTATAGTTAAATTAAATCGGTTTTAGGATGTTATCTTTCTATTCTCTCTTTGTCACATAAGAAGAATAAGAATAAGAATGATTTATCTGCAGAAAAGGGTTATTTGGTTAAAGGTGTTCATACTTACATCAAGTATACATTAGTTCGCCTTATCCAGCTGTAGATGTACAGCATGCAAATACATGTTGATAAAACAATATTTTAGCAACTTTGTCGAATAGCATAAGAAATTTTACTTATAACATAAAAACAGAATGTAAATGAAAAATACAAAAAAAAGTTAGACAAACAGTATGTAAATGATATATCTTTCTGTTTGCTTTCCAAATAAATAATTAATACATTTAAAATAAAAGGTTGACTATACAGAGTAGTAACCAGATAATAATCACTAAGCATCTATAGTTATTTAAATAAATAAATATCTTGGGACATTACACAAATCGACATAGTCCTACGGTAAGCTCAATTAAGGCTTGCGATGTGGGTACCAGGCGATGACATATATAACAGATAGATACATATAGATACTTAAATACATAGACAGCCATGACCAAGAAACAAATATTTGTGATATATAAATACACAAATAATGCCCTCGCCGGGATTCGAATCCGGAACCTCTAGCTTTGTAGGCAGGGTCACTACCAACTAGGCTACGGAGGCTGACAAAGAAATATTTAAATAGATTCTTACAGTCACAAATATAAATCATTCGCAATAAATTCTCAATTCACATTAAATTTATAATAAGCACAAAAAATAACAAAATTATAGACCCAAACGAACCTAGATCATAAGGGTGAAGACACATTTATCGGCATGCGTACGCATTTTGTCTATTAACATTGGCTGTTTAGTATGAAACGTGTAAGCATGCGTACGCGTGCGGAAAGCTGCAGTGTTATTCACTAAGGAAACCGCCTTGCTGTCAGCGCTGTGTCAGCGCTGCGGCAGCGTCGAGCCTAAAAATGGTATTCACTAATGTACTTTAAACGACACTAGTGCTCGGCGACGAATGCGGCGTGAGCTGGAACTACACTGCGTCGAGAGTTTGACGTTTAATAGAACTTCGTATTCTCTAACGAAAAACAGCGACGAACTCGCCCACAACCTCGCTCACAGCCTCGATTCCTAATGTCAAATAAAACAGCTAGGATTTTAGACAAGGCTGTCTCGACGTCGAGTTCGTTGACGAACGCAGCGTCGAATGTGTGAATAAGAGAATAGTATAGCTGAACGCAGTCCCATACTAAACTGACATTTTCTATAGACAAAATGCGTACGCATGCTGATAAATGTGTCTTCACCCTAATTGGCCACAAAACATGACATCTCAACATTGAATTATGTAAAAGGTCATAACTTTACATAATAGAACTTTAAACACAGCTATTAAACTGTGAGCAAGGTGCTACGCCACTATCGCAATATTAAATTGCACGGGTCTCTATCTTACATTACAAAGTTTTGTAAAACAAATAGTAACTGTGATACCTATAATTATAAATAATCTCACACCTACCGCGTGGCTATGGTAGAAAACTAGAAACTAGTAACAATACATTTATGACAAGTTGCTGTTCCAAAAAAATGGCAAATTGAAAAATGTAACCCTTCGGTTTGGCGACCATAGGGGTAAAAATCTTGTCGTTTTTTATCTCCAATTTGGTATGTTTTTTTTATTTCACGTCGGTGGCAAACAAGCATACGGCCCGCCTGATGGAAAGCAGTCACCGTAGCCTATGGGCGCCTGCAACCCCAGGGGTGTCACATACGCGTTGCCGACCCAATAAGAACTTGTACACTCCTCTTTTGAAGAACCCCATACTGTAGTCCACCGGGAAAACCTCGGCAGGGAGCTCATTCCACAGACGGACCGTCCGCGGGAGGAAGTTCCTCTGAAACCGCACGGTGCGCGACCATTTAGGTTGCAAGGTGTGAGGATGAGCGCCCAGTCGGTGGCGAGCGGTGCGATGATGAAAAGTGGACGTTGGCATCATGTCGAACAGTTCTTCAGAGCACAACCCATTGTACAGACGATAGAACACACATAAGGAGGCGAAGTCTCTCCTTAGACTTAAGGGTTCAATACCGCCTGTGAGTCTGGGATCGTCGACTATTCGGACAGCTCGTCTCTGAACCGAGTCAAAGGGTGCAAGCAGGTATACAGGTGCTCCTGCCCAGAGGTGACAGCAATACTCCATATGGGGTCTGACTTGCGACTTATGTATATAACAGAAGTCTTTGCCCCGGAGTAAAGTATCCCCTCGCTTTATTGAGCACACCGAGCTTTTTGGATGTCAGCGTAGCTTTTCCCTCTAGATGACATCGGAATTGGACGTCGTTGGAAATGTCGACTCCGATGATCCCAATACTCCCTGACATGGTAAGAGCTGTGTCTTGGAACTCTGGACTTTGGAGCCACAGTAAATGGGGTTTTTTTAGCGGTAAACGCGCAAACTTGTGTCTTTGTGTACTTTACCCTGACCAACCAGGCTCCCATATCAGCATAATTACAAGTGTAATAATTATAAAATATCTCTGTTACTGACGTCACAGGCCTCCGTAGACTACCGCTTACTATCGGAGGGTCCATGTGTAACTTAAGCCTATAATACAACTGTCAGCCTCCGTAGTCTAGTTGGTAGTGACCCTGCCTACGAAGCTGGAGGTTCCGGGGTCGAACCCCGCGAGGGCATTATTTGTGTATTTATTTATCACAAATATTTGTTCCTTGGTCATGGCTGTCTATTTATTTAAGTATCTATATGTATCTATCTATTATATAATATATAATTATCATCGCCTAGTACCCACATAACAAGCCTTAATTGAGCTTACCGTGGGACTAGGTCGATTTGTGTAAGATATCCCAAGATATTTATTTATTATTATTATTATATAAAAATTAAGAAACAGGTGGCGAATAACAAAAACGTAGACGAAAAAATTGCCTGTCCATAGACAATTTCAATTTGTCATTTTTTCTACGGAAAATCTAATTGGCCATAGTATAAATCCAGATGCCAACAGAACAATTTATACAATTTAACAAAACGAGATCATTCCAGAGCCGTTCTAAAATATCTAAATTATGACGGACACAGATAATGTAAACGTTATGACACATTGTGGTGTTGCCAGTTCCCATCCCACATTAAAAAACAATAGGCTTAATTAGGCCAGTGTTGCACTATTTCGAAATGTTGCGTTGGTATTGTATTTTGATTAAATGTGTATTGTTTTTAGCTGTAGGTCTTCTAATTGGTAAGTATTGTTTTCGAAGTGCGAATATATATCAATCTGTTTAGTAGTTAGCCTTTATAAGTGACCCTGTTTAAAAAAAAAACAACTTTATTGGTATTTGTATGTTAAGGCCATGTTACCTACAAAACATCTTCCTAAACAGTTTAAGTATTTAGTTGCCTTATTTAGTGCGCAAAATGAGATGGAGTATTACCAAATTAAAACTTTATTGTTGCTTTATAATAATTATAATATTGGATTTAGGAAAGTAACATGATACGAACGACCTTTATTGACGCTAAAAAAGGAACCGATATAATTACGATTTTACCAAAACCGTGACGTAAAATGGTCATAATTTATCAGAATTTTATTTGTCAGCCTTCGTAGTCTAGTTGGTAGACCTGTGTGCATAGACAAGTTGCCAATCGCTAACGCTTAATCGTCAATCGTAAACGAAAGGTTGCTAACTGTCTTTGTCGCACTAATATGAAAGAGTGACAGAGAGGAAAAACTACGATAGGTACGCTACTAAGCGTTAGCGATTGGCGACTTGGCTAAGCATACAGGTAGTGAGCTTCGAATCCTGGCGAAGACATTTTTTCTTTATTTGTCACAAATATTTGTTCCTTGGACGTGGCTTGGAGGTATGTATTTTAAATAAATACCTATCTACTAATAGCCAGTACCTAGGTACTGGCTATTTATTTAAAATACATACCTATCTATTATACATATGTTAGGTAAGGTGGGGTAAGAAGAATCGGTTTTTTAATGGGGTAAGACAAAAAGCTACCAGCAGACGATGTGCCAGAAAGAAGACTTTTTGTGTTACCCCGTTAAAAAACCGCCTTACCCCGCCTTAACTTATATCGTAATAAGTAGGAGAAAAAAAAATATTGGTCTATTTCAGTCCACAGCTGGACATAGGTCTTCTCTCATAGGACATAAATCTTAATTTCTCTTTTTTCTGACAACTAAAGGCCTTTACATCTCTAGTAGTATAGATATAGATGCTTAATAAAAAAAAACCTCCTAATCCATGATTACACTAGTGAACCCCATGCCTGGTTTAATTTATCGCCCGTATTAGATTTACACACTGTATTATTAAAGCTGAATCTACTCGTTCTCACAATAAATCAATGTCAAATGTAGTTAGCCTATTACATAAGGCAATTTTCATGTAACGGCCATTTATTATTGCGAAATTAGTTCACAAATCATGAGATGGTTAGTAAATTGCAGATAACTGGTGGCGCATTCGAGTTTTACATTGCCGATTTGATTGTTGACTTGATTTTGATTTATTTCGGGAGTTGGCTTGGCTTTTAGTATTTAACAGACTCGAAAAAGAAGGAGGCTCGCAATTCCACAGATTTTTTTTGCATGTAGGTACTCGATATCTCCGAGCTTTTTTTATTCGAACTTTTTTATTTATTTTATAACCCCGTTAGCACCAAGGAGGTTGATGGTGGGATCTGAGAAGAAATCGGTTGAAGTTGTTTTTTTTGTATTTTTTTTTTAATTTGGAGCTTAATGCTTTTGCAACTAATCCTTCTGATTTAACGGGTCGGCAACGCGCATGTGACATAAAAAATGAGGTCATAAAAAATCTAATATTAAAAAAAAAACTTTTTCTTTACCGACTTATTTTAACCCGATAGTTAACTTTGGATATATTTATAATACGTAGTTAGATTTTGGAGCTCACGTAATAGATTTTATCAGTCCGTATACTCCAATTCATAAATATGTGTATTATATTTTACTTGTGTTGGAATAAGGTTCGTAACTGAATATATATTTAACTTGACTGTACAATCTAAATGGCCATCCTAACGACCATACAAAATAAGGCATGTAGATTTTGATAGCCATTCAAATTGCATTGCAAAATGCATGACCGAAAAGATGCAACAATGCACTTTGTTTGAATGCATATCTCATATTTTATTTTAGTCACAAGGTTATAATAATTTGATTTTTCTATGGTCATTACTTAAATTGGGAAATTTATTTTCATTACAACCTTGACATATTATTATTTTTATTTATATAAGGTAAGTTTTAAAACATGTACTCTGTCGTACCTACAATCTGTCAGTAAATAAAGGCGAATGATATATATTTTCCGAATATTCCGACTTTTTCTGCTGACAGACGTTGGACTATTATTAAGTATTATTGACTAAGTTAAAAATTAGCCTGATATTCATTATGAAAGCAAAACAAATTGAACTCATCGTTAATGATTTATCAATGGGCGGATTTTTATTTTGTTATAGTTTAAAAAAAAATCCAAATTTGGACTTTTTTACATTTTTTCTATTCAGAATCACGAGCTCTTTCGATCCTGATAGAAATAAAAAAGTGTAAAAAAAAACCATTCAGTTACTATTTTTCATACACTTTCTTCGACCGTAACTCAGTGGAAGACAAAACATGTATGGAATTCTTGGGACACTGCTTTTCTGCTAATGAGGATCGAAAGAGCTCGTAATTCTGAGTAGAAAAAATATGAAAATATCCAAATTTGGAAAAGTTTAAAAAACTACAACAAAATAAAAAACGGCTGCAATATTACATATTTACGGTGACATACTTTTCAACTGTTTTTTAATAAAAATATGTGTTCGGTGTGTGTTCGTAATCGCTAATCATATTTCGAATGCAAAAAAAACAAACGGTAAATGCTTTATGGTAAATTACACGACACAATCCTTGAATAATCTCTTTTATTAAGTATCTAAATTATTGATAGCCATTTAAAGACCATAAAATGTCGACAGACATCTTCACTCGTCGGTTGCACGGCTCATTAAATTGTTAGCCACGCATCATTGTGATGTTTGAATGCTTATTTAAATGGCAAGTATTTGGTTATTATCGTAGATTACATTTATTGATACATTAACATAATCTCTGGCTAACCAAACTGTCAATAGAAAAGACATCTGTTACACAGTGTTTTTATTGATTTATTAAATTAAATGGAAGCTTATTTAGGCCCAAACTTATCAATTTCTCTACGAAACTAGTGTCTAAACGCTTACCTATTTGTGTTATTAAAAAAATAAGTTGACTTAACAAGTGTATTGCAACCTTCATTACATCCTAATGTATTTACAGTAGAACCCGCTTAATACGATCACGTTTAATACGGTTTCCCGCGTAAAACGCCATTTTATGCCGGTCCCTGCAAGTTTAGTCATGTTTTCCCACATTTTTGTACGGTTAATACGATTCATCATCCCGTTTAATACGCTTTCTGTAACCCAAGTTACATTGACGTATGGCATTATTTTCTCATAGATGTAGGCAGGAATGTTTGAATTTTACTATACCAATTGAAAATTAGATTGGAAAAAATAATTCTACCGATCGCTCCTTGTAAGTCTCCTTGTCTAACTTTGTACAGTCAAAGACAAAATAAGGTGTACATAAAATTGTTCAAAAATATGTCCCAGTGCACTCTAATTCTGTGTAATAAGAACGTCGTAACATATTTATGAGCGGATTCTTTCGATACTTCTTTTTGCACTTGACTGTAGGTTTTAGGTAAATTTGTTGCATTGACCAAGCGACCGATAAAGTTCATGATCCCATCGCATCGCATACACCTGCATGTGCAACCTTAGTACAATATGTTTCATTTATTTATTTTCTTTATCTGTGCATCCGCATTAGTCAAATATATAATATGTAAAAGAAAAATATCTCATATGTAACATTTCACTGCAATAGACACTACAAAATATTTAAATGCAATGTCTTCTTCCCGCATAATACGCTTTCCCGCTTAAGACGAGTTTTTTGTCTGGTCCCTACAAAATCGTATTAACGGGGTTTCACTGTATTTTGACATGTGCCGTCACCGTCAGTCACCTGAGATGTTATTCTTAAGGTTCTTTCACACTTGCCATTTGAATTCTTATGTATGAAAACAAAAAAAAATACAAAATTAACAAGAGCCGATATACCAGGCAGCTTCTATTAATGTCCCATCCCAAGTAACCTGCCCAATTTAACGGATATATATATAAAAAAACACCCTGTATAAATAAAAAAAAATGTCGGGAGATGACTGCGCATAGACAATTTAATTTTGCCGCCTTTTTCTACTGAAAAGCATTGATCGGGTCTCGAATTACCTCATTACAATATTTACAATCAATGTGGGTAGAGTTAGGGGCTGAAATTAATTACCTCACAAAAAAGCATGACTAGACTTACATAAACTATTCTTGTTTTATTCTAACAACAAAATTTACTATACAATCAAATCCATTCATCAACATTATACAACATGTCAATGTCTATAATCGTAGGTGCCACGCATGTAAAGCGCACATACATGCACCTCTCCATAATGGTCCATTAGCAAAGCCATCGCACATGGGTCAAGGTTTAGCATTGAGTCGTCATGTTGGTAGCGATGCACTGATTGCTCTATTCAGTGAATCATCGCTGAATTAGGAAGTTGTCTATGCCTTTTTTTATGATGATTCCTTTTAGCGATTCTTTGTTTGCGTTGCGTTTACTTCCTACTACTATGAATATATCAAGATCAACGAGATTTTTTTGCTTGTAAGTTGGAAATAATTTTCAGTAAAATTACGATAAAATTGTGAAATGGGGGTTGACCGCTGCTATTACATTCTCTGGCTCTCACTCTGGCTATCGAAACGTGCATATATGTGTTAGTTTTTAGTAAAAGTCCCACTTTGTCGCTTACCATAAAGACGAGGTTTCCTTGTATCTTCATATGAATAAACTGACAAAGCGGCTTTATGACAAACGACAAAGTGGGACGTTTTACTAAACTCACTCACATATATATTTCTAAAATGTGCTCCTTTTAGTAACAAAAGAAGAAGTTTTCGTTGTGTTATCACAAAAAAATAAACTTCACAGAAGAATTAAGTCATTATCTCGAAAACTCAAAGAGTTCATATGACATTTTATTATAAATGTTAGATCTCATCCAAAGAAAAAACACAGAGTCCACCAACGCTGGAGGTAGGATCGCATCTACGCGGCTGATGCCTAAACCACACGGCCACTTTATATTTTTTTTTATATGATATTTAATATTTATAATTTATAACATAGCAGTGCTACAACATGAAAAACAAACTCAAAAATATTTAGTAATTGCAATTGGAGTTGTTCCACATTTTTTAAAACTTTAAACATAACCAGGAAAATAACTTAAAAATGTCGGCTTTCTTAATCACGCTATATATGCCAAGAGACACGAATATCATATTCTCAAAGTCATATTTTTACAAAAGAGACTATAATACAGTATGACATTAATCTTTTTTGTAACACCCAACTTTCGTCAACCGTATATGGTTTACTTTAGACACGCTTTCTTTAGCTAATGAATCGTATATAAAAACGTTAAATAACACATCAGAATCGAAATGATTGCATTGTGTAAAAATAGGCAGTTATTTGTGATAAGGTTGTCAAGAAACGTTAACAATGACGTGACATGTATGACAACTGTAACTAATGTGGTGTCAAATGTAAGATTATACGTAATACATCGTTATTTCTTTCAAGTTTCAATCTCGTACTCGTGGAACGTTTAATTAAATCCGACCGAGTTTAGCAGTGTATTCCTGACCACATTTAGAAGCTATGATTTCATATAAACTTTTCTAGTTTCAGAGTTACCTATTACCAATTGAAAAAAAAAACATAATTATTTTCTAGTTTTTACTCAGAATAAAAGGTCTTTTAAACGGTATTGTGCCAGTTTTATGAATAACATTAACTTTTTATGATAAAATACATTCAAAAATAGTAAACACAATGAATATATATTTATTTTCAAAACTACAATTTATGTACATGGATTAAATCTAACTAATCTACTTAACCTAACCTATATCTAAGATTGGCCCTTGTGGCATTGTACCGAGGATGCTGGCGGCATTTCCTCGCTGTATCGCAAAACACAGTTGAAGAAAAAATCGCTATAAATGTCGTATAGACCTACACGCATGTGCGTAAAATTCAATTTCGATTTTGAGACTTTATTGACGTGGCGTGTGAGTGGCAGCTTTTATATTTGACGTGGCGTCAAGAGGGTTAAAGGTCCTCTAAATATTTATTATCATCACAATATTAAAAAAAAATTGCTAGGCAGTAGTTGTTAGAGGTGTGCGCCGATCGGCGTGGCGTCCGCCGCCGGTCATTTTAGCCACGCCGCCGCCGCCGATGTTTTCACCGGCGTGAAATCGGCGTGACAATAATTCTTAATTTTTTTATCTGTTTTGTGTGCGTACATTGCAACACGTCAATAGAAGTATCCTAGATTATATTTCTCACACTTTGCGTAGGTACTTAGGTAGATCACGCATCATTACCCTAAAATTTATTTAATATAACGAATTTAATAAAGCAAATTTACCTGCATGCCAAACAAATTAAGAAGCGAACACTTTCCGTGGTTTGTTTTGTAGTTATAACGAGATAACAATAAATAACGTGTGCGATACAGGCAATATAAACGTTGTCAACGCCGTAAGAGTGCAAGGTGCGGAGGCTGAGAGGTGCTGACGGGCTGCCACCTGCTCGTCCGTACGCCGAGCAGGTGGCAGCCCGGCACCATAAGCGCGGGGAGTCAGTCAGCCATTTTGAGTGGACGCGGAACGCACGCTTAATGTTACGCAGCAGTAGATATGAGCCCCGATGGCCAAATAGCCGGCGGCGTGGCCTTGAAAACAGTTGTTCATAGAGTTAATAGCAAGGACCGACATGTTCCATAGCAAAACTCAAATTGTCAGTGGGATTGACTTAAATGCTCTTTAGCTGTAGTTAAATATTCACACTTAACAATACATAATCATCAGCCTATCGCAGTCCACTGCTAGACATAGGCCTCCCTAATTTCACGCAACCGTCTTCAATCCTGCCAAATCGTCGCTCCACGCTATATCGATTACTGTGGTTCTCTGCTGGATAACCTCATTTCTGATTCGATCCTGCAGAGAGAAGCCGAGCATAGAGCCCTTTCCGAAGCGCGCTGAGTGACCTTGAACTTGTGGACCAGCCGTACCGTCAGTGTCCACGTTTCGGCTCCGTACGTCATGACGAGTGGGACGCACTGATTGAATATTTTCGAAATTGGGATCGACGATGTGAAGACTAGACGTAGCTTCCCAAATGCCTTCCCAACCTAGCTTGATTCTTCTATTCACCTCATCCTCGAAGTTGTTCCTACCCATCTGCAATGTTTGCCCGAGGTATACATACTACCTCTCGTACTTGCACTCCACTTACATCAATGTTGATGCCACGTCCTTTCCAGATCAGCGTCTTAAATATGTCCTTCATTGCATTTGAGAACAATTTCGGGGAGATAACGTCCCCTTGTGTCACGCCTCTATGCAATCAATTGTATAGGATTTGTTTGCTGATTCTGCACTTGGATGGACATGGTGGTGGCCTCGTAGAGACATCTTATCGCTTGAAAGTATCGCCAATCTACTTGACATTGCTGCAAGGACTCCAGAACAGACCAGATCTCAATCGAATCAAAGGCTTTCTGATTGTCCACAAATGCTACACACAAAGGCTGATTATACGCCTCAGTCTTCTGTATAATTTTCCACACTGTGTGGATGTGGTCTATGGTGCCGTATCCGCTCTGAAATCCAGCCTGTTCCGGAGGTTGGAATTCGGTGAGTCTCCGCGCAAGACGGGTCGTGATCACTCTTGGGAACAGCTTATAGACAAGGCTTAGAAGAGAAATGGATCGATAGTTCTTCATTAGGGGTTTGTCTCCCTTTTTGAAGAACAGGACGACCACCCTTGTACTCCATGCCTCCGAAGTTCTCCCTTTGAATCAGACAGCGTTGAAATGCTTGGATGGAGTGTTGGAGCTCCCTCAGTACGGGTTTACCTCCTACTTTTAACAGCTGTAACACCATCCTACTTATCCAGGGGCTTTTCCGTTTTTAAGATGCCCAAGAGCGACCTCGATTTCTCCGATACTGACTTCTAGCAGGTCTTCGGTGTAGTGGCGTATCAAAGTGGGTCTAGAATCCTCATTTTCGAGATCAGGTCGAGATTTATGCGAAGAGTATAATGGGCCATAGAAGTCTTCTACTTCGGAAAGGACTGCCAGCTTCGAAGTAACGACTTCTCCACGAGCTGTAGTCATCTTCGTCAGGTGGCTTCTTGCTAGAGTCCTAGAGATTGTACGAAAACCTTTGCCCTCCGGTTCTGACGATCGTTCTTTCAATCGAAAGAGTATTGGAGCAACGGAGATCGTGACGTACGCGCTTACTGATTTTGGTTTAGAGCCCGTTTCTCTGACGAAGATACGGCTGGGTTTTCACGTGGTTACTACATTAGCCCTAAATGCCCTAAGGTCTTCCCCGAAAATTTTGACTTCTTGCCCCAGCGCTGAATTTCACAAAATATCGTACCCCTAAGGATTCAAACCACATCTTGAAGGTTCTGGTTAGCGTCCGTTGTGGTTTTCGTCGTCAGGGAGAAACATTAAGAGTAGGTATATCTATTGGTTTTAATATTGAATAATACTAGATGGTTAATACGTAAATAGATACATAATTTTGTAACTTCTAGGCGTATACTTACATATCTTTGTACTCGACTGTATAACCATGATATTTGTTAAACCTTTCGAAAGGTGATGTAAACAACGATTTTAGCTATCTAAAAACATTGAACTGTCGGTATTAAAAGAAGCGTAATTTTGTGATGCCTCGTCAAAGTCACGCCGATTCCAGGCCGGTGGCGGCGTCGGCGGCGGCGGCGCGAGTTTTTTTACCGTTCCTTTATGTTTTGTTTAGAAATTTTGAATAAAACCGTTCTTTTTAAAAATTTAACTTGTCTCTTTCATTACGCCGATCACGCCGATTACGCCGCCGCCGCCGGCCATTTTCAGACCGGCGGCCGCCGCCGATGGTTTGGCCATCGGCGCACACCTCTAGTAGTTGTAGTTCGGGAAATATTATTTGACAGACTCATATCTCACTTACGACCTTTTTATTTTGCGTCATTAACAAAAGAAAAGTGTTCGACTGCTGATTGTCTAGTAAGTGTTAACGAAAAACAAAAGGTCGTAAGTAAGATAACAGTCGGTCAAAATATATTTTTCGAACTATAATGTTGCTATGAACATTGTTATGATTATTACAGCAATTAATAAACAGACATAAGATTTCCATTCGATATTATTTTATCGATAAGTTATTCATTCTTATGACAGAAGTTGACTTTTGAGATAAGTTGATCGTAATTTAGGCTTAGTTGTAAGGCAGCTTACTTTAAAAGTTTTGATGAAAATCGGTTTGAATATGGAAACATAGTTTATAAAGTTAATTTTTAAGGTAGTGACGTCATTTTGACTTTCAAATAGCAATGGCCTTATGACTCATAAAAGATTTACTAAGTTTGTATATTTCCGGTATTACCTTAACAAATTGAACACTAGACTTAAACTGTCTAGGCTAAAGCCTACGCATTCTTAAGTTTCTGTTGGATTAAGAGTAATAAAAATTGAATGAATGCCAGTCAGAATGCCGACCCGAAGATTCTACAGAGACATGCAAAATAATAATATAATTTTGACAGTGCGTATTCAATAAACAATTAACATGGACCGTTGTTCACAATCGGCCGTGTGGTGACGGCAGTAAGAAAAGAATACATTCGTCATCATCCCAACTCCTCCTGCGGGTATCGTAAGATTCGACTAAGGGATAAGTGTCACTGACCATTCTTTGATAAAAGATTGATGATGGGCAGCAGCGTCATCATAGTGGACACATTACTGCGATCGCCAATCCGCTTGCCCAGCGTGGCGTTAACAAGCAAGATTGAAAAAACCTGGATTCAAGCCTCAACGCCTTTCTTTAGTACAAAAAAATATCTATATGAAAAAAATACAAAAAATCACTGTTAAAAATACAAAAAACAATTATCAAACAACCAAATAAATGCTCTCGTATTTCTGATAAACACACAAATAAATGCTCTTGCCGGGATTTGAACCTGGAACTTTCAGCTTTGTAGCCTAAGTTCGGCTTCGAATTAAAATATCAGCTCCTGAATATTGTAAAGGCTAAACGTTTCAAACAACGATGCATAATTGCATGGTTCCATACATAATTGTATGGTTCCATACAATTTACTCGTACCATTGTGAAACGGTTCGCAGCGATTTGCAGTAATTCACTATCAATTTGAGACGATTTCCTTCGCATCTCGTGTATATTTACGTAAACTAATGCCTTATTATATAACAAGGAAACAAGTAGGCATAGTACAGTCTGTTACAAAATCTGGAATATTTTTCTTATCAATTGTTCTTAGTATATTTCTTTAACCGTTTCAGTGCGGATGACACGCCAGGCGTGTCATGAATGTTTTTAACGAGTGGCGTGTCATCATATTCTATGGCGTAAGGCACGCTTGGCGTATCATGAAAAAAGTGTTCGCCGCCATAGATAAAAAAAATTGAAAATGGAACACGCAACAAATCGGTTAATAGGGTACCATTAAGGTTTTTGATACTTTTTCTGCCACTATGGGCGGTGAGATGGCAGCACTGTGGCACAATCTCAAACGAACTGTCAAAATAAATTCTCGAATTTAATGTTAATGTCGTTCCATATTTTGGTTTTTTTATTCTTAAAACCATTACTTTAGGAATAATGATTTCTAAAATAAATAAAAAATCTGTTCCAAGACAATTCCCTTGAAATTAACAAAGTCTAGTAATTTTCTTTAGTATCAATGACTTTGCGCCCCTGTTTTAGATCTAAATCTTCAGTTCAGCGACCGTTTACTAGTCGTAATCCATTACAATATCAATAAACTTCCAAATACAAAAGAATTTCAATATGTTATGTTAAAAAATATGAATCTGACAGCTGCTTAGACTTCATGCCTACGTAGCGCTGTCTGGAGGCAGAAAAATTTAAAACCCTCATCGCCAAAGGCTGTAAAGCGTTTATGTTACATAACACAATTTAAAAGTTAACATTCGAAGTTCAAACTGACAATGCTTACAGTTTTACCTACTTAACCATTATAGATCTCGTTAGTGTTCCTTTGTAATACGGTTTGAATTTGCTTGATTCGTACTTTAAATGTGTTATCTGGATGTGCCATTACATTGTGATCTATCGAATTATGTAATCCTCGTTTATCTATGGCATTAGTCTGTTTTTTGTTACAATTTTAATTTATCTATTAGGGTTCTTTAGAGTAATAAGAGGAATTATTTCCTGGTAGTAATTTGTTTTGTTTCCGTGTTTCTTTATGCCTTAAAAGATGATGAGCGTTATTTCTTCTGACGATTCTGATTTACTTATTTTTTAATAAAGGATAAATCAAATTATTGCCATGACCTCTAATGAACTGGCAAAACAGATTATTTTCAATAGAAAATTGTGAAAAAATGCTTGAAACGTGTCAACTATTTCAGTTTAGATTTTATATTAACGAATGCATAACAAGAAACCACAGCTTTTTAGCTTAAGTAGAAGATGTCTTGTGTAAGAATAGTTTTGTTTCACAGTTGAATTAATGAAATTGACGGTTTTGGACATAGACTTTAATTGGTCCCTAATTTTATTAGGTACCTAAAGAGTAACTTAGATATATTTTTTGTTTTCAACAGTGCACTATGTAACAAAGGTTTTTTTACACTAATCGTAGTTTTTTCCCTGAAATGATACTGTAAAATAAGGTTTGAAAACAACTTTTGCCATTATAATATGCTGCCGGTTCGTATGTTTGGAATAGGTATAAATGTGTGACTTATGAAATAGAGATATACAAAACATGCCTTTGAAGTGTCTAATATTACTGGCAAAATTTTGACATAAAAAAAACCCATAAAATTCCTTGCATGGGAAATAGACTTTTCACAAAATTCTCCATTTAATTACGGGACTTTTCACAAAATTCTCCACAATTTCATAGGTCACCTAATATAATATTTTTAGTGAAAGAGTATGCTTATTCAAAAATGAACTAACGGTATACACTTAAAATGTAGTGGTTTAATATGATGAATTAGATATATTTTTTGTTTTCAACAGTGCACTATGTAACAAAGGTTTTTTTACACTAATCGTAGTTTTTTCCCTGAAATGATACTGTAAAATAAGGTTTGAAAACAACTTTTGCCATTATAATATGCTGCCGGTTCGTATGTTTGGAATAGGTATAAATGTGTGACTTATGAAATAGAGATATACAAAACATGCCTTTGAAGTGTCTAATATTACTGGCAAAATTTTGACATAAAAAAAACCCATAAAATTCCTTGCATGGGAAATAGACTTTTCACAAAATTCTCCATTTAATTACGGGACTTTTCACAAAATTCTCCACAATTTCATAGGTCACCTAATATAATATTTTTAGTGAAAGAGTATGCTTATTCAAAAATGAACTAACGGTATACACTTAAAATGTAGTGGTTTAATATGACGAAATATAGGTTGGCTAAAAATAAGTGCATTTCCGCTACCAGTGAGGTTTTGGGAAGCGGAATAAACACCTTAGGGGACTTTTAAAAAACAAGTTTCAGCCCATTTTGTATGTTTGTTGTCCGTAGGCCTCTCCAATTAACTATGCGTATGGACGCATAGCAGGTAAATGCCCCTAATCGCTACGCTGGGCAAGCGGATTGGCGATCGCAGTAATGTGTCCACTATGCTGCCCATCATCAATCTTCTACAAAATAATAGTCAGTGACACTTCAATCGCTTAGTCGACTCTTCCGACACCTGCAGGAGGAGTTGGGGTGGTGACAAATGATCGAAGATTTTATTTAATACAACGCAGGAAGAAAGTTCTATTACGAACTTATGCCCACATTTTCTATTATGATTTGGACAATGAACCCAAATTACTTTACGCGTAACATTGTTATATTTGTTATTACTTGTCTTACGCGTAACATTGTTATATTATGCATCCAAAAGCGACTATATACAGACCAATCATTATTAACGTTTTATATTGACATCGAGAATTATAATTGGAATTTTATTTTTGACAAAATGCTCTCTATTGACGATAAATTTAATAAATTGTTTAATATTCTAAGACATTATATTGATATCCATTTTCCGACTAAAAACATATTGATTAAGAAACGTAAACAGGTCCCATGGCTGACAGAAACACTCTCGACTCTAATTATTGACTACAATGACCTAACTGAAATGAAACGTCAGTATCCGGAACTCGAAACACTTTCGGACTGCATTACGCATCAGGCAGATCGTATAAAATCCGAAACCCTGTCAGCACGACGAGAGTATTATGGAAGCCGTATCGCCGAGAGTAAAAACCCTTCGAAGGAAATGTGGCGAGTTGTCAACCAGGAAGCGTCCACAAAACAGTCGCAACACAATATCACACTCAAGGATGACAACGGGAGAAACATACCACCTCAACAAGTGCCGGAACACTTGAACCAACACTTTCTCACTGTAGCTTCGAAGTTTAAATTAAACACTAATAAAGCGGACTCTGTACAGTACCTA
>JALPQI010014378.1:0-28787 GCA_025490895.1 Thaumatotibia leucotreta | reverse complement strand
TTATTTCTCATAATAAGGAAAAATCGATAGATTATAAAGAAAGAAATTCAGGTTTGCAGTATATATAAATCGTGTTTACAGAATGTGAGTATCGTAGCTAAAATTACCAGATATGTTAATTCTGTGACAAAAAATACATATATAAACGTAAAGCTTACACTGATAAATTTGAACATACCAACCTTGTGCCGTCGTTGCACTTACTTCCATGGAATTGGTTAGACAGCAATATTATATTTATACGAAGCATAGCATAATATTATATTTTGATTCACATCTTACTCAAATCGAACAGATCGAATTAGTCCAATGGTAAGGTCAATTTGAGGCTTTCCATTTAACCCTACTAGGTGTTATAACACCGATGCTTATTTTAGACTTTTTGTGGTGACTGAAAAAATACGAATAAATCCAAAAAAAAAACTCTAAGTAAGGTTTTTCACATTTAGGTTTATCTGGGTTAAGGATACTAAGCGAAGGTAAATATAATATTTTAACACATATTTGTGATTTAAAATACAACGTACAGTTTTGTAGGCCAACAAAACGAGAGCGTTATACGATAATACAGGTGAACATTTTGATATTGTATACTTAATAGTATATAAGTATTTTATTGTCACTTCTGTTGTTTCTCCAATAAAGATAAATAATATAAAAGAAAGTAACGAGGCTAACAAACTGTCTCTTTATCGAATTCATCAATCATTCAATAATATTTTACTAGTAGGTACTTATGGCATACTACCGTCCAACAGACCAAGCACTTCAAATCATTAGTGCCACGGGTGAGACAAGACAAGACACGGGTTTGACACGTTGCAGACATTTTCTAATACGATTTGTCGGTTTAGTAGCACCCTTCTGACAGGTCCCTTCTTAAATTACAGATTTACTTAAATTAATCAATGTAACAGGTTTATCCTGTATTAAATTCTGTGTCAAATCTACATTATTAGCTGCGATTGACAGACCAGATAATAGTATCTATTCTGCTAGTTAATGTTAGTTAGTTCTGTACTTTTTTCTCATGCCATGGAAAAAGGACAGTGGACAGTAACTTTTACCTGGAGATTGAAAAAGTCCCTGCATCTGATGAATATTAATTTTTCTTTTGCTTTAAAAGTATGTAATTATCTATACTTCGTTTTTTTTAGCGTTAGAAAGACCTTTGCAGAACGAGATATAAGGTTTTTTTTACAGGCAAATTCTGCGGATCGAACAGTGAATACGAATTATTAAATATCACGAATTTATTATCATGCTATATTAATACATACATTACTCAGTGTTGTGAACAGATAAGAAACATAATGTTAGTTAATTTATATTCTAAGATGAAAAGACAAGAATTTTAATAAATTGCGTTTGCAAATTTTCATGGAAAGGTTGTACATTAAAAAACCTAAAGAGGCAGAGTTCTCACACAATTTTAAAATGTCACTGTCACTATCTTATCTATCATTCGATTTCATATTGTTGTCGGTTGAGTCGGTTGTGTTTTATATTGCTGTTAGCTTACTTAAAGATTGTTGTTATCGTTTTTGTTCAATTTCGTTATTAATTGTTGATCTATTTAGATATTTTGTTTGTTGGTGCACATTTAAAATGGATGATGTCGTAGCCGGTTCGGCTAACGTTTTTTCATCTCTAAAGAAGAAGCGGCAAAAGCAAAATCCTGTGACTGCCATTGAAAAGCGGATGGTGGTGAATATTTACAAATTAAGAAATGTGCCATAGAAAGGAATATCCCACTAAATCGGACCGTGTGAAAAATACTGCTGAGACTGCTGGCATATCGTTGGCTA
Organism: Thaumatotibia leucotreta; assembly: GCA_025490895.1. NCBI lineage: Eukaryota > Metazoa > Arthropoda > Insecta > Lepidoptera > Tortricidae > Thaumatotibia > Thaumatotibia leucotreta. The sequence continues at coordinate 26,979 of JALPQI010014378.1, read as the reverse complement.
CGGTATACAACATTTTAAAAGAAAATACATTTTTAAATGAAATTAGATAATGTAATAGATAACACAGCGGAAAATTTTATTATAAACGTTGGTGGTTCCGAGTCCTCGGACTCTTCCACTGACAGTGAATAAAACTATGTATGTCATCTGAGTTTTATTTTCTAATTTGTTACCAAATTCAAACTACATTAAGGTAAAAGTACACTATGCCGGGATAGTACATTATGCCGTGATATTTAGATTTTTGTCGTAAAATAAGGAAACTATCATGAAACTCATGATTTAAATAAATACTTCATAAATTATAGCTCATAAACAACCGATAAACACAAGTATAAGACATACTTAATCAATTCTAAAGCAGTGAAGCTCTTCCGAATCCGTTAGTCCCAACCAAACAGTAGTTCCATAGGATCGTGTAGTCGGCGAGCGTAAGGAGGTAGTGGGAACTTCGTAAGGTTTCTCTGACATGTTGATAAGTTTATTTGGACTAAATTTGTAAAACTATTGCCTTGTAGTTATTAACCAAAGTTTTCAATTATTTTTCGTGTCAATATAAAGCATATTTTAATGAAAATAGTCTATTTGATGATTCCCGTAATTATGTTCACAAATCAGATGCAATGAACGTAATTGCGGGAGTATCACGGAATAACGGAAAATCAGACATCAATGTTTTCTTCAATCATTTATAACTGGGGCTACATTTTTTCATAAATTTGATGTAAATGGGTATATTAATGACTAAACATGACAGTGACGTAATTCCGGTATATGATTATTTTTAAATTTCAATGTTATTTTCAAGCCCAAAGTTAGTGCTCGTTACGTCATAAGTACGAAGTAATGGAGTATAGTATCAACAATAAATGTCTTATATTTGTAAAAACAATGCATAAAAGATAAACATGTCCGTGTTATTCTCACAATTATTATACTACCTTCCAGTCTAAGAAGAGGTTTTCTCGATTTTTCTAATTTAAGATATTTTTTCCGACTCCCGTAATAATGTACAAGAATTTTCTTCTTATGTCTGTTATTCCGGTATATGAGGAATAGTAAAAATATATACAAATATTAATAAAAAACTTTACAGGAAAAGGGGGCCATTGGTTATTAGGGTTTGTTAATTGAATAGAAGCCCTTACAGTAACAACATGACGGTTCGTAAGTCCGTCCGTTCACCCATCAGTCTGCCTGTCTATCGGTCTACGCTATAGCTCAGTTAGTAACATTCATATTTGGATTAGGGGTATTAATCATGCGCAAAAAAATAAAACGTAAATAAACCCTAAAAAATGCAATATACATATATATCCTATATGCTATGCATGCATATATTTTATGTATAAGATTGCTTTATCCGAACGTGTAGGTACCCAAATAGTTTCATAAGACGTAAAAAAATTGTTTTTATTTAATTTATTTTCTTTTATTTAGATTTAATTTGGATAAGTGTTTTCAATAAATAAATAGCAGGAAAAAGTCTTACAAAATCCAAGTCTTTCATTAAACATTTTTTATTTTGATATTTATAATTATAAAGAGTCAAATTTACTAATCTTACAAAATTACGATATTTTTTTCTTATTATGACACGATTGTAATAATTTTTAATTCTATTATTTTAATAGAATACTTGAATAATGCGACCTTACGAGATATCACGCAATTATGTGCAACGACTCACGGAATTGAAGCATGCGCCAAATTTTACCACGCAATTACGGACAAACGAAGGGTTTAGCAAATTTGCGATCATTTCCATAATTAAAAAGCTATGGGGCAAAATAATGTCTCATATCCATCTCATAAGACACGTCTACAAAATAAAAATGATTACACACCTAGAATTTTCGTATTTTTAAAATAACCCACAATCAAAGTCAAAAGTGCCTTAGTATACCGCAATATGGTACATTTACCTTAGAGCGTCCCAGATTAAAGCCGCCTATAATGGCGACAAACACTAAACGACGTTGCCGATGGGTAGGGTTGTCTTAGTATTGTTATCTGCTCAGTCTTTATGACACCGTGTCCGCTTTTATACCGATAGTTTTAATCCTTAAATGCATGACTTTTAAAAGTATTGGGAGTGCATAATGTAAACTAGATTAAATATGCAAATATTGTTAAATTTTAGACTGTAAACTTCATTAAATTCAGTAAATGTAAAATAGGTACGATATGAGTTACAAATTTAAAAAAAAAATACTTAGTTAAAAACTGCCAAACACTAAACGAAAAACTTTCAATATTTAACTTTTTTCTAAATTGCCGCCATTTTGCTTATAAAACACTTAAAATTTTTTTAAATACAGTTTTGCCAACAAGTTAATAATAAATGTGAAAACTATGCGTTCAGCTATCGGTAAATATCAAATGATATGTATGTACATAAGTTCCGAGAAATTCAGTGGTATCGGCCTAAATCGAAGAAGGAAGGTTTACGACCACTGCTTCTTTGTTCACCCGTTTGACAGATAATTCTAATCTTAAATAAAACGAAGTATAGTGGGCGGATTTTAATTTGGGTTGGTTTGATACTGCCTTAGCTTAGTTACCGTAAACAGTTCCATGATTGCAATTCGTAGGGTACACGAAAAAAATACGACTAATCCTTTTTCTGATAATCAAATATCAATTAATAATTATTCCTTACTAGGTAGGTACATCTATTTCGTTATAACGAGGATTTATTAAAATACTCATGTTATGACACTTGGCCGTAAGTGAGAATTACTGTCTTCATTTAATCCTTCTTTTTGACCAAAGGATGGCGTTTTATACACAACCAACAATGTACTATTACAACTCATACCAAATCTAAAAACTTGCATTATTCCATAATCACACATTTTTCGAACACTATATTTGTTTCATTACCAACTTAAAACCTCAAACCATTTTTAGTTAAAATTATTGCTATTTATTAGTATTAACGTAAAAAAATATCTACGAACGTGTTTCACGATATATGTGTCAAAAACTTCAAATACTTTGGAATGTCAGCCATGTTTGTTTACATTTTTTAAAATATCTACGAACGTGTTTCACGATATATGTGTCAAAAACTTCAAATACTTTGGAATGTCAGCCATGTTTGTTTACATTTTTTTATTCTACTGACGAATGGTATAGTTATCTGTAGTGTATGAGGTTAAATGAGTAACTCAAATAACCAGGGTACTTATTCTAACTAACGCTTAATCGTCAATCGTAAACGAAAGGCAGCTAACTTTCTTTGTCGCACTAATTTGGAAGAGTGACAGAGAGGGAAAACTACGATACGCTACTAAGTGTTAGCGATTGGCAACTTGGCTAAGCATCCAGAGCCAGGAAAATAGCAAAACAGACAAAAAGACTGGCGCAATGAAACTAAGATGAGAAACATTTTAGATATCGAGTAAGTTTATATATCAATCACGTCAGTTTCAAACCGTTTTAAGATACAAATAAAAATCATCTACAGAGACACAACTTATATTTTATCGCTGTCATACGCAATGAAATTACAATATTTATTTTCATTGAGATTGAATACCTCTTTGTCACCCGACTACGGCCAAGCCAAAATGGAAGGGTTATTACTTAATATGAAATATAAGTAACGTTGATAATAGAAGTTACATTGCATTTTAGATGAAATAACACATATAAAACAAATCCTTAAATAAATAACCTAAATAAATAAATAACATACATATGTATACAGAAACAATGAATAAATTAGATAGATAAACCCACAAAAAAAAGTATCGCTATGATTTTTAGACAAAACTTACTCGATATCGATAAAAGAATGTTTCTCACCCTAGTTTGATTGCGACAGTATTTTGTTTTGCTATAGAATTTCCGGGTGTTTTGCTCTGCAAATAACATACAGTCAAGGGCATTAATATATTTACACTTCTCCATACTGATCACTTACAAATGTGTCTATATATTAATGCACTCGACTGTACATGCGCTGTCTCGTGTGTATTGGCATTGGCGGGTACTGGTGGAAGTAACTGTCACTGTCTATGATAGTACTGATAGTATGGCCGCGGGCCCGGTCTGGTATATGAAATGATTACCGTTTTGTGTAAAATACTTCGGCTTTGCCGAGCCAGTGTCATTATGTGTATTATTGCGATTAGAAGATGGATTCAACAAACACTACAACAGTGTCTTCAACATTTAATGTCCAAGCGGCCTTCACCGTATTAGATGTCCCCGTTGTTCATCCGTTATTAATCAGACATGGCGGCGCGGGGTGCAACGAATTGCACATTTTGCCGCATGTGTTGGCATTACGAAATCGAAAATATTGCACGGAACGGCACTATGGTACTAGTCAATGTTGCCATGAATAAAACTCGAAGTAGGTATGAGTGCTTTTATTTTATACAATACATATAATATATATAAACATGAAAGATTTTAATCTATAACATGATTTTTTGGTCATTTTTGCTCTACATTAATAAATAAATAAATGATGAATAAATGATTTGTATAAAGATGTCCAAAAAATATTTATTTATTTTAATAAAAGCAACAGGTTCAAAATATTTATCGAATATTTAATTGAATATAGTGTTTTGACCGTTTTTTATTACTTTTTGTAAATTTTAATATGCTGATATTAAAATTTTCAGACTTGTAGGTACCTAGCCAACTTTAGTAGCGGTCATCCTATTATCAACTTTATCTACCTGACAAAAGATTAATTATTAAAATGCTAAAGGTTGGCAATATTCTTCTTGTTGTTGCGAGCAGTATTCCCCAGTATGTGACGACCACGGCACATCACTAGTTCGTATATCCAGTGATGGCTCGTGTAATTGAATAGCTGTTCCGACAGTTCCAACGCTTTTCGATATTTTTCTGCTTTCTGCGCGGTGTACGTGGGTACATTTTCCAATATGACATCGGGTTAAAAATTATTTTGTAAGTTTTGTATGCCATATCAATCAAGTAGCTTTAAACATACACATATTATCTGCCTAGAAAATGTATCAACACCTTTTCTCGCCATTCTGCCTGCGACCATGGGTGTGACGTCATGCCAGAAACGTTAATATTAAACGCAAGTTTACCCAATTAAGACCCATTTGCCGTTAAAATATGGCTAATCTTTGATATTAAGTCGAATAATAATATCACTGTAAGGGCTGATTTTTCAATCCCCAAATAATCCTATCCGTTAGTTAAAATTATCACCATCCTTTTCTAAAATCATCAGTCAAAAAATGACAGGGCTAACATTTATTTGACAGGTACTGTTAACTGGGGATTGAAAAATCAGTCCTAAGTTAGATAAATATTACACTAAAAAATAAACCTTGAACATATTGTGGTAAATAAAATAAATAAATATCTTGGGACATCTTACACAAATCAACCTAGTCCCACGGTAAGCTCAACTAAGGCTTGTGTTGTGGGTACTAAGCGACGATATATATAATAGATAGATACATATAGATACTAAAATACATACACAATCATGATCAAGGAACAAATATTTGTGATAAATGAATACACAAATAATGCCCTCGCCGGGATTCGAACCCGGAACCTCCGGCTTCGTAGGCAGGGTTACTACCAACTAGGCTACGGAGGCTCGGCTGCCCTATGCAGAAATCAAGTATCTGTGTTTTGGCAAATTTTACAGTAGAGCGAAAAAAACGTTTTTTTTAGACTTTTCTTGATTACATGTTTACTAGTTAAATGATAGCATTAAAAATTGCTGTGTTTTATTATGCAAGACATCACTAATAGGAAACTATAAAAAAAAATTCAAAATTATGAGGCCAATCATTTTAAAATGCAAAAACAGTTTTCTGCATAGAATGCGATAAGATAATTTTAAAGCTTTTCTACAAAAAAACAAGTATCTGTATATAATTTCGTGTTTTAGTAAGCTTCTTCTTTATAAGTTTATAACACAAGCATATTTTATACTACATTTTAGATGCCAATAATTTAGTGTATGTCATACTTGTGTAAAATATATTAATGTAGTATGTATTTCAAGTATTTCACGGAAAAGAAGCCCCTATTCTGTTTGAATGCAAGTTGTTTTAAAATTCATAAATGTAGCACAAGTTTTTTTTCTGGAACATAGTATTTCTCATACAGAAATGCTTAAAAAATTACATCAATTACTTAAATTGTAGGAAACTACAAATACCTCAAATACCGAACCGAAAAAGAACTTCAAAACCGACAGTCTGTGGAAAATATCTAGACGCAGGCGTGGAAGACATAAAAAAAATGGAAAGTTATAGTTTTGTTCAATAAATCAACATACAATATAGTTGTATGTATATTTTATTATTTACACCTGGTACAGAACATAAAGATAAAAATACCTATATAAATCAACCTTATTCAAACATCTGTATTAACTAGTTCACCATCCTCTATTAAATCTAGTGATTGTGAATTTTATTGCAATTGGATTAAACTAATTGCTAATTACTTGGCATTAAGGGCACTAACTTTGCCAATTTTTTTTTGCTGACCTCTGCCTCCTAAGACATTGTTTTTTTTGGTAATTCGTGCACTATTTTTTCTCTAAGAAGTCCACTACTTTCTATTCCTAATTCAAATTATTTTTATATAAAATACAGTCTCATATCCGTTTCTGAAGCAAACTTCGACCAAGTTTCAATAACAAATTCCTTAAGTTGTCATTTTTATAATTTTTCATCACATTCAGCTAGGGGTAGAAACTACCACAATTCTCGAATTTTACTCATGTTATTATTTACTAAACATAATGTAGAAACTATCTGTTTTGCCCTATGGCGAGCATTTGAATGAAACCATTCCAGTGTTCTTTGCGTCTTTTCACTTTAAATAACTTATACAGCCAGGAAAACACTTCAGTTATCAGATAATAAGCACTTCAATAACACTTCACGTATGTATACGAACTATGAAAAAACAGCCATATTCATTACTTGAATTAAAAAGGTACCACAGGACAATTTCTACCCGAAACTCAAATAAAATATATAAATATAAGGTTTTGGTATCCTAATAAAATGATAATTTCTACGCTAAAGTCAAGTAACTCTGCGATCTATATCAATATTTCTATGCTAAGGTCAAGTAACTCCGCGATCTATATCAATATTTCTACGCTGAAGTCAAGTAACTCAGTAATCTATATGAATTTCAAGTATCTTTTGCAAGATGCTTGATTTCAACGTAGAATTAGGGTATATACTTGTTTTTAGCGTAGAATACCCCGTTAAAAAAAGATACTTGGATTTTTTAAAGTTCTGTATTTAGAAAAATATTCATTATTAAAAAAAAAATTAATACTAAAAAATGCATTTTAAAACAGTGAATCGAATGGTGTAAAAAAACTTTTTTTGATAAATTTCGAGATACTTGATTTCTGCGTAGGGCAGCCGGGCTGTCAGAGTAGTTATAAACATGCTTTTACAAAGCTGCGACGCTGACTCAAATGGCTTCCTTCCTACGCTTTTAGGACCGACCCGTTTTCTATCGAAGTGCTAAATTTTTATCACTTTCAAGTCAGCGTTGAAAAATTGGTTCCAACACAGCACTTTCACGAGGAACTTTACTAGATTTTAGAGTGGATCTAAAATTAATGTTCCAATGCATCTGGACTGCAGCGAAGCGATATGTGACGTATTTCGCAGGGCGTAGCGTTCATAAAGTGACGGGAAGTCGATTATTTTTCAATTTAACGGTTTCTTAAGTGAAACATAGTACGTAGTAAATATTATCTAGATTGTAAAATAAACTACGCTTCGAAAACGTGGATACTTAGTTGAGGTCTGGCTCTCAATTTAAAAAAAGTTAAAATTGAAAAAGTGGGCTAACTGACAATTACATCGTTATGTAGGACCATGCCCTGGTTACATAGTTGTAGATATTTTAATGTTAACCCGTAGAAAGCCAAGAACAACAAAAATTGTAGTTTGTTAGCGTGTGCACAGCAACGTCTACCAGCAGTCACTATGGACGCTGTCGAAAAAAATCCTGCTGACCTGCGACCATGCACGTCTAGTGCCAGCTCAAAAATGCCCCCAAACACAATTGTTCAATTGTGCCAAAATGGGCAGGACATAGTGCTTTTCTTAACACCGCGCATATTTCGGCGGAACATCTTTGACAAATGTTTATAAAATAAAGCCAATCAAAACTTTGATGGACCAATCACAACTATTTTTAATTGGCGGTTTAAGTTTTTATAGATTCATGTTGAAATTCATTACCGTGATGCATTGAAGAGGGGGTGACACTTGTCAACTAAAGTTCAGGATCATTTTTGAAAGGCAATTTAGTATGGCGTGCGGTTTCCATGTTTTATTTGTTCGTAGCTGCTGACAGATAAGGTTAGGTTTTGTTAGTCAAGAAACTCGCGTAAATAAGTATACAACACATTGTGTCGTAAGAGTAAAATCGCTCCAAAGGTTCATCAAACATGTGTTATTTGCAATCAATAGGCTGGGCTGCTTAGCACAAAATCAATTGAATAATTTAATCATCGCACTGTTATTCTGATTGTTCAGTTAATTATTTCAGAACCAACATTGATTCAATCAAGAATTAATGCCTCACGTGCGATATGTTTGTTTGAGGTTATTCCACAATGATCTTGCAATTCAATGTTGGTCACAGATGTGTAAATTGGCAGTGCACCACTTTCGGTATGATATAAGTAGGAACGAGATACACAGCTAATAGCAAAATTAACAGTCTGTAAAGTCTGTGATTTCTAAGAATGAACTTTTGACAGACATATATTAATCCTTATTAATATGAGAGTAAAACTCACCATTTTCCAGGTATGCAATCCTTACTTTGTCACGGACATTGACCTTTTAGAGAGTGCAAAACGAAGAGCCACCAAGATTCCATTCAAGCTGAAGCGATTGGCATATGAGGAGAGGTTAAAGGTGCTGAAGCTTCCCACACTCAAAGCCCGGAGAGCGAGAGGAGACCTTATAGAGTGTTATAAAATTGTTACTTACTGTTACAACCTCCCCTGACATTCACAATATTATCACTAAAAGACTATCAGCCGAGAGACCCGAGGTCACAGCCTAAGATTTGTGCGCACTCCCACATGTAGGTACAAAAGCTTCATTTAACTCGCAGCCCAACCGTGTATTAGCTACTTGGAACCGTTTACCAGATAGTGCTGTGACTGCTCTTTCGGTCAATGCATTTAAAAATAGATTGGACAAGTGGCTTGTAAACAATGAATTAGACTGTAGCTAGTAGTAGTGATGTGATAAGAATTTAAAACTGTATAATACTGGACACTGTGACATAGGCTCATCAACTGAATAGCTGCTCGCCTATAAATTAAATAATAATAAATATATTTTTCGATACCTTTAACGTCATAGATATAAGGGTCATTTCTAAACTATCAAAAGTTCATCCTTAGAAATCTCAAGACTATAGTGAGGGTATACGAGTATATGTTTAGTTGTTTATTAAACTCAATATTCGTGGGAGTACATTATTGACTTTGAAAACATTATAATTATGTGTCTGAAGTAGTAGTTCAAGTTTGTCAACTATGTAGAACTTAAATGTATAACTTAATTTATAAGTTTTAATTGTATTGGTAATGAGATCTGAAACTAATTTCATATTCTGAAGTATTTCAAAATTACTTTCTTTGACAGGTAACTTGAAATTACTGTAGTAAATGAAGTTCTATAATTAAAAATTGGTACAAAATTTTTAATTACTATCAACAGATAATGTAACGAACCAGAATTGCCAATTGCTACCGCTTAATCGTTATCGTAAACGAAAGGCAGCTAACTGTCTTTGTCGCACTAATATGAAAGAGTGACATAGAGGGAAAAGTACGATGCGCTACTAAGCGTTAGCGATTGGCAACTTGGCTAAAGGTGCATTTAGACCTAACGAGCATTCGCTCATTCTATCCCCCACTTAGTCCGTGGGCTAGTCGGCCTGAACTTAGAAAACGGTATAATTTGGGGGTACCAAGTGTCCTTTTTACAGTAGTTAGACATATTCATAAGGATGTTAAAAAAGTATGATAGACATCTCAAAGTGGTAGCTAATAGGCATACGGGCTATTTCAAGATTTCCGTTGTATGACAGGTATGGTTAAAATTAGGAGGTACAAATTTTCCTTTTCACTGCTGTTAGGTAAGCTTATAAAAACGTCAAAAATGCAAGATTGCCATTTATAAGTGCTACCTAACAAAAATGGGGGCCAATCAAAGATGCTGGATCTCAAGTTTTACAAAATCAAGTATATCTCGAGAACTATTAAATATATCTAATTACTCTCTTGAACAAAATTAAAGGCATATACGTATCTGTAAGCTTCATAGTTTGCATAATATGTATACACCATATTGCTAAAACCAACCAATAATTAATTATGACCAAATTTATGAAAATTTCGTAATTTTGATTTTTTTTGTGTCATGTTTTTACATAGTAGTCATGACGCTAGAAAAATTAAATATTTTTTTAAAGATAGTGTATTTAATAAGCTTTAATTTGATGTATATAACTTGTTGGCGGTATTAAAAAAAAGACATATAAAAAGACAAAAGTAGACATGGTGGTATATGCAAAATATGAAGCTTACAGATATGCCTTTAATTTTGTTCAAGAGAGTAATTAGATATATTTAATAGTTCTCGAGATATACTTGATTTTGTAAAACTTGAGATCCAGCATCTTTGATTGGCCCCCATTTTTGTTAGGTAGCACTTATAAATGGCAATCTTGCATTTTTGACGTTTTTATAAGCTTACCTAACGGCCGTGAAAAGGAAAATTTGTACCTCCTAATTTTAACCATACCTGCCATACAACGGAAATCTTGAAATAGCCCGTATGCCTATTAGCTACCACTTTGAGATGTCTATCATACTTTTTTAACATCCTTATGAATATGTCTAACTACTGTAAAAAGGACACTTGGTACCCTCAAATTACGTATATATATATGGTTTATGGTTTAAGAACTTTATTCTCATAAAGAATTTACAAAATTCGCTTACATGAGAACACAATTTTAAAAACTTAATACTAACGTGCAGACAATGCAACGATAATAAACATTTATACATATCATTTATACATCTTAACTAAAGTGGGTAGATCTGATTTACTAGTCAACCGGCTCGGATAACTTAAGTCGTGCAGACTAGTTAGCAACAATAGCAACCGGGCGATTATTCCTAACATTCACAATACACGTGCTTGCATGCATTAACATTTAGGGAACCAGTAAAGAAGCGTCTCCGAATTAAGCAAACTTGTACGAGTGTCAGCGTCAAGCTATACTAGTTTTGTCCCCTTCGCCGGGGTCGCTTCGGCAAAGTGAATTATATGCGTTGACGTCTGCCAGTGAGCTACGAAGCGTTAGCGTGGAGTCGGTAATTTATTGCGATAAAATTCGGAGGATGTAAGTACTTCGGCACTTGTTGGTTTACAAAGTTTACATATATAAGATAGTATATACATATACGCAGTACAGCATAATTGTATATCTTTGTTTTTTTTTTTGTTATGGTAAAATCAGTATATATTAATGTATATGTTTAGCACAGGTATTTTTATGTGTATTTAATATTCATATTTTTATATTTGTAACAGAATTTTTTTTTTTCATTTTTTTTTCCATTTTTCTTATTGTTATTTATTAATTATAAGTACCTATTTATGTTTGTTGATATACGTAGTTAATAGGTGAAAATATAGATATTTTAGTTTATTAATACTTTCAGGTATCATAAATCGATATAGTGTAATAACAATTTTAAATATTTTATTTTATTTTGCATATTTTTTTTTATTTAGAAATTAGAGTAATTTAATTCAGAAATCGAATATTATAGTTAAAAATAATACTTTATTTTTAAGCATGGTATTTGCTTGACAAATTCACATGCTCAATATTATTGAATGGTAATGTTATTGATAATATAGGATTTTAGATGGCGTTTGAAACAAGTAATAGATTTTGATTCTTTTACATCTTTCGGCAGTTTGTTGTAGAGTTGCGCACCCTCATAGACAAGACTTCTCTTACCATATTTTGTCCTTGCTGGACGTAGGACTAAGTGGTCCGCGTTTCGTAATTTAATCCTTTGTACGTGATGCTTTTGTGTAAAATTGATATGTGACTGTATATTTCTATGAAGGATTTTGCGTACTAAGAGACACGTGAAATATATATATGATTGATTAATATTCATGATTCTTAAGTCTTTATATATCTTTTGAGTTGGTGTTAAAAAATTGTAATTAAACAAAACCTTTACCAGCTTGTTTTGAGCTCTTTGTAGCTGTACTAAGTTGCTATTTGCTGATGTTCCCCAGATTTCAATTAGGTAATCTAGGTGAGGTTTTATCAGAGAATTATATATAAGATATTTTACTTTTTGCGGGAGACAACGTGATATACTCCGAACAGCGCCCATAAGAGAGGTAAGTTTAGTCTTTATTTTTTTAATATGAGCTTTCCACGTGAGGTGATTATCCATAGTTAGACCTAGGTACGTTTCACTTGTTTTTGAATTAATATTTGTATTGTTTATCGAAGGCGGCACATAATCGTCGATTTTTTTATTTATTGCAGTGAACAAAACATAGCTGGTTTTATCTATGTTAATGGTAAGTAAATTATGTTGGAACCACGTGCTAAGAGTATCTAAGTCGTTTTGTATATTCATAAAAATGTGCTCGATTTTACGGTCAAAGTAAAAAAGACATGTGTCGTCAGCGTACAGCGCCAGTTCTCCCTTAAGTCCTAAATCCTGTATATCGTTAATATAAACGAGGAATAGAAGTGGCCCTAAGATTGACCCTTGTGGTACGCCATATGTAATAAGTCTTGGGCTGCTCTGGCACTTGTCAATTTTTACTACCTGGTGACGGTTAGATAGGTATGATTTTAAAATTACGTGGGCTTTTCCTGTGATTCCTATGTTGTTTAGGTTAGTTAGCAATTTCTCGTGCGATACTGTGTCGAAAGCCTTCTTGAGGTCAATAAAAATTCCTACTGCTAATTGTTTTTGATCTATTTGGACTTTCAGTTTCGTTACTAGGTCCACTGTAGCTGATAAGGTATTTGATTTTTGTCTAAATCCATATTGTTTATCTGAGAGAATATTATTAAGTATAAGAAATTTATTTATGCGTTCGTATATAATTTTTTCATAAATTTTTGAAATCACTGGGAGGACAGAAATTGGGCGATAGTTACCGGGGTCTGTTTGGCATCCTGATTTGAAAATAGGCGTCACTTTGGCTGTTTTTAGACTGTCAGGGAAAACACCTTGCTCTAGACACTAGGGTGGATCGCTCTTGTATGAAAAAAAAAATTTTTTCGAATTTTGAAATGGCGGGCCTCCAGAAAGTTAATGTGATGGCTAAATATAGCTACAATCGAATATGAGCAAGATTGGGTAACTTTAAGTACTGCCGCAAGCCGAATAAAGTATTTACATATATCAAGAATATCACCTCAAGACAATAGTTGTTACACGGGCTCTGTTAACATAATACACCAGTTATAAAGCGTTTTCTGAATAATTAAATATATCTTTACAAATTGAAAATATAATGTTACTGCATTATTCTAGAAAATTATCAACTATGTACTCTCAAAATGTGGACTTGATTTTAGCTTCAATGTTAGATTTTGACCAGCCATATTTTGTTCACAGTTATTCTTATTTCCTTTCAGTGTCACTAATTGTCTATGTTAAGTATAGCAATAGAGTAGGTTGGTCCTAATTTTGAAACTTTAAGTTGGTTCTCGCATGTCGCCAGAAACCTGATTCTTATAAACGGTGCAAGTTTACACGAGAAGGATAAACTAATTAGAATTTAAATTCTATTATTTAGACTGCATTTATAATCGCTTGTTGTGAATGTAAGTGTAACTCAGTGTAAGTCACGTTAACGTATATTTTTAACGTTTTTCTTAAATGTGTTTACGATTACTTATACTTAGGCAACTGTACACTGAGGAAGTATTATTGTCTTCAGCTACTTAACTGTATCTGCAAGCGTTCAACCACCATATATTATAGTGCTTTTCCTGCTGTGGCTAAGCTTTCATTATTTCAGTTACTTTGCAAGAACTGGGTTTCATAAATAAGAATAATATAGGTAACACATGTTATCGATCGGGACAAGATTCGTCCAGGTCGTGCAAATACTAGGCACATCGCTACACAGAGTATATTCCTGTCTGTGAATCACTCCTTTATTTACTTGTATCTTATTTGATGGACGCATACACAAAACTATGTTATTGACAATGGTTAAAGGAGGGTTATAACGGAAGAGCACATTAATTTACTCTGACAACCCATTTCTCAATACATTAGCCTCATAACACCTGATACTACATGTGACGTAAAAACTATCGCAACTAACTTGCATTCCTATGAACAAGTAAAACCCTTGGATATAAAAAAAAATTGTAGCGGTTGGCTGTGATGGCACTGCAGTTACTTCTCGGGTGAAAGGAGGTATCATCAGGATAAGTAAGAAATCCAGAGAAAATTTGTAATGCACGATGGCTGACAACTGCTAACAGAACACTCAGCTTTCTTGCCAAATTTGCCAAAGTTCTGTTTGATGGCCTGCTACACTCAAGCTACTGAAAGAATCATAAAAAATAGTAACAGAATTTTGTACTGCTGTATGTGGGCTAGAGAAACAAGAAGGGTGGATGAAAAATAAGCTTGCTTCTTGTCGCGTAATGTCTGTATCCAATACGAAAAAAGACTACAAAATATACATAATTGTACTCTACATTTCGGAATCAATTTAAGGTTCAAATTGGTTGGGTACAAAGTGTTTGTTTGTTTGAATTTTGTATTTTTGATATGAAAAGTACATAAAATGTCAAAAAAACTATATTTTTATGGTAAAATATATTTTATCCCACAAAAATTGTAAAACATGATTTTTAATTTTTTGACAATATTTCAGATGGCTTGCGGCAGTACTTCTACTTATAATTTCGAAAAGTGTCCATAAAAGTATTTAATTATGTATCCCTAGACTATCTTTTTACAACCCCGCCTTAGGCAAAATCGAAAAAATCATTTTTCGATCCACCCTACCAGACACTTGTTGATACATAGGGTGAGATTTTCAGTTATAATGTTATTGACAGATTTTAATAATTTCACGGTCAAGCCATCCAAGCCAGAACTAGTATTCGATTTTAAGTTTGTAATAATTTTATGTACTTCATCGGTAGTCGCTGGTTCTAGTAGGCAGAGACACTCGGATACTCGAGGTGATGATACCAAGGTCGTAGGTAGACTGTGATCTACAGGTTGAATTTTCGCAGCCAAAGATGATCCGACTGTAGAAAAAAAGGCGTTGAATTGCTCACATATGTCTATTGTGTTCGAATAGGTATTCGAATCTACTTCTAGTTTTACCAGTGATTTTATGCTCTTTGATTTGTTGACTGTAAGATCATTGATTAAAGACCACATTTTTTTAGGCTTTTTGCTACAATCCTTGAAGCATTTGTTATAATAAGTCTTCTTTGCCTCTTGTATATTTTTTATTACCAGTTTTTTTTGTGTGTCGAAGTCCTGCTTAAGTTTTTCGTTTTCATTACTGTTTTTAAGAGCTTGCCATAACTTGTTTCTCTTGTCTATATCGTTTATTATTTCTTTATTTATCCATTCTTGTTTGGGTGGATTTATAATTTTATATTTAGTAACTCTACTTTTTATTAGACATTCAGCAAGTTTCTCTGTAAGGTGGTCAAATTTATCGTCCACAAGGTTTAATTCTTTGACATTTTTGTAGAATACTGTATAGTCTGTAGCTTCATATTCTACTCTTTTTCTTTTCGGCGGCTGGTAGTTCTTAATCTCGCAGTATATTTGTTTATGATCAGCGAGGTTAGAATCAATGATAGCAAGATGAAAGTCGTTCTGTTTTATATTAGTACATACGTGGTCCAGGATGGTTTTGGTTGTCGAAGTCAGGCGAGTGCAATGGTCATGGTCAATCTTATTTAGTATTATTATGCCGTTTTCCTTGAGGGTTTGTTTGTATTCTCTAACGGTCGGGTTTGACTTGAGAAGGTCGTAGTTGAAGTCACCAAATACCAGAATCCTATTCCTTTTCTGAAGTTGGTCTGAATATTCTTGTAGAAATTGAGAATTATTAGTGCGTTCTGGTTTGTAAACGGTACCTATATCCAAAGAAAACTTTTCAATATGTACCCAAATAAAATGATTATCATTTATAGTGCATTCTTCAACCAAATGGTGTTTCAGGTTTTTATGTATAAAAATAGAGACACCTCCTCCTCTTGTACATTTCCTGTAGTTGAAATAATGCTCATAACCTGGGAGTTGCAGCCGTTGAGCTTCGTCATCATCCTTTATCCACGTTTCGGATAGAGCAACAACGTGGATGGTCGTTTGGAAAGAGTTTTACACATTTTAACTAGGGTTTGCAATTCGAATATTCGAGTATTCGAATATTCGAATTATTCGCCTTAAATACTATTCGAATTTGACATTAGTCATTATTCGAATAAAACGAATATTTCGAATAGTGAAAAACTGTTTGAAAATAATTATTTTTTGCGCAGAATTACAATAAAATCCCAATATTAACATTAACATCGATGTAAAAATTGATTACAATGACTAAACAAAGTTAAATTCAATGAAATCAATTGAAATATTCGTTATTTATTGGATTTACTTTTTAAAGGTGATAGCTTTAATGTTCAAATGCATTTACTGCAAGCTAAGTTCTGATAGATTCCTAAAAAGTTAAAAAATAAACACCAGGTACAGAGAGTTTAGGATAAGTAAAGAGCATATAATAAATATTATATGTTATAAATATCAATATGAAGCCATAATGGCCACAATATCTACCGAATGTAATAAGTGGGAGAAATGGCGGTTCTAAAATTATACGAATATATGATACTATTTGATTTATCGTATACCTTGCCAAAGTAAATATTTTCAAAACTAAATCCATACCATAGGTATTGTAAATTAGTATTAATATAGCGACCCTGATCACTTGTTTCGTAATTAGTATGAACTGTAATACCCTAAAAGCTCGGTCATATGTTTGTGTCTTGATTCAGAAATTATGATAAAATATCAGTAGGTACTCAAATAAAACTAAATTGACTCATTATAAAACGGGACAGTTTTTGTTCCCTGATCTCTTGAATAAAGTTTAACTAACTGCTCGAGTCAATTAAGCAGCTGTTTTATAAATAAAATGTTTGATAAATTAAATTACTTATGACCAATATTTTTTACTATTACGCTACATGTATTAATTATTAAATATGCCAATCTTATTCAACCTAAGTTTTAATTTCATTTTTATTTTAGATTGAAAGCCCTCTTGCTTGGTTGTTAATGGTTTTTTTTTCATGCAACGTTTTAGAATATTTATTCATAACGAATTATTTTTGACCTTGGATCTACTTCGATTTATAAATGTATACATACATGTCAGATCAATGGATATTGGATAATATGATTAAAGATATCAAGTATCTGATATTTAAATCCATACGAAAAACAATTTTTAACTGCTTACATTGAATCTAGAGTTCTAGACCAGCTAGAATGCTATGGACCGTACCTAGCTCTTAGGTAGGTACCATAAGTCTGTTTTTGGATATTGCACTTTCATTTTACGTCATATATTTTGCAATTAGACGCTATGGAAACATGAATTAGTAATTTTTACAATAATATTCGTTTTATTCGAAAAATTCGAATATTCGAATACTGGAAATCGAAGTATTCGTATTATTCGAATACTAAAATTTGACGAATATTGCAAACCCTAATTTTAACTCGTCGAATTTGCCAGGACTTACGATGCTTCGAACGTTGGCGTAGAAACATTTGAGTGATTTTTTTGTTGCATTTATTTGAGAGTACGTAGTTGATACCTGATACGTAATGTTAGAATTGCATACCTTTAGTTTCTCAGTATTTCCATCTCCGTGTCCTTTTCTGCATAGTTTTTTGGCCGTGAAGACATAATTTTTGGTACTCCTTTTACGTATTTGATGTACAGATTTGTCTCGCCATTAGATGTCCGGGTCTGTAATTCTTCTTTGACGCTCTTTAAAATGCCCCTCTGATATGGAGTCTGATCGGAGTAGATTTTAACATTTTGTGCTTTGATTTTATGTTTGTTTCGGAGGATATTTTTTACCGTAGCTTCAGACGAAAAGCTGGCTTTAATCGGACGAACTTTATTTACCTCATATTTACCAAGGCGAAAAGTATTCGTAGGTTCAGGACAGTCATTACATATTATTTTTGTTATCCTGTCTACTTCATTTTTGTCGTAAGCTTCGCTATCTTGAGTTTCAGGGCTTGTTTCTGGGATCCCGGCTAATATAAGGTTTCTGCCTCGAATATTTCGCTGTTGGCATTCAGCGATGACTTTATTGTAGCAGTCAGGAGTCAGTGTTTCAGGGCCTTGTTCAAAACTTGTTCTTAATGACCGCAAGTCGGTTTCTATTAGTTTAGTTTTACTTTCAGCAGCATTAACGGATGCAGCCAAATTTGTTATTTCAGCTTTCAAGTGACTCTGTTCGGCACTAATAGTATCCATGCTGGTGGATATATTCCCAATTTGATTTTTAATTGTACTTATATCCTGACAGAGAGATGCGATATTTTCTGATTGTGTTTTTGTAGAAGATTTCAGTAGCGACATCATGTCAGCCATTTGTTTTTTAATATCTGCCATTTCTGTTAATATGTCATCTGAGACATCATTCATTTTTCGCTTATTACGAAAGGTCACCTTTTGAGAAGCTATTTCCGGAGTTAATGCGAGGTTTGGTTGCGATCCGCCAAGCGTTCGGTAATCGCTAATGCCGCCTCCATCCGGTGAGCTCATTATAGCTCCTTGGCACTTAAGAGGTCGAAGTGCAGTTTGCGGCGTAGAAAAGATAAGGAATAATTTGTTGGTCACTTTAATATGAGTCTTTAGTTAATTGACATAAAGTCCACTGTAAAACACCCGCGTATGTGATTTATTTTAAAAATATATCGCGACACGTCTGCACTGTACTGCACGTCGGATACGGTATATATACCGGTTTTAAACGGTTTTTATTAACTTCACCGCGTATCAACTGTCGTCGATGCTTCAAATCTTGTGATCGATTTTTCGACCACTTCTACTGCACCGAAATCAATAAAATTTGGAACCCTTATCAAGTCCCCATGACAATGCAATATTATAATATTTTTATCTTTGTATCCTCAAAGCCTGATGCTGCAGACGTACTGTCTTCCTTAACCGAGGGTGTTAGACACGTGTAAATGAAAGTATAGCATGTTTGGCATAATCAAATACTAACAGCCTGATCTTGACTTCCAACTCCTCACTCCTGATGCTGCAGAACTGCCCACAATAACCGCAAGGTTTATCTTTTATCGATATCTTGATTTTAAAGAAGTTCTTTAGATATGAAGTGTATAGGTAGAAAAGAAACATGCAAATTTAATACTAACGTCCAACTCCTCAAATCTGATACTCCAGTCTTACTGCCTGCCACAACCGCTAGGTTTAGCGACATGTAGATTTTGAAGTACTGCTTTAGATATTTGGTAGAAACATACGGATTTAATTATCATGATCATCATCATATCAGCTGAAAGACGTTCACTGGTGAATATAGGCCTCCCCCAAAGATTGCCACAAGGACCGGCCCCGTGCCACCCGTATTCAGCGACTTTCACCAGTTCATGAGTCCACCTTGTGGAGGGGGGGGCTACCCACGCTGCGCCTTCTGGTACGTGACCGCCACTCGAGAACTTTACCGCCCTAACGGCCATCGTTTCCACGCGCGACGAGCCCCACCCACTTCGGTTTAGCGATTCGAAGAGCTATATCGGTTACGTTGGTTCTGCTGCGGATGGTCACATTTCTAATCCGATCTCGCAGAAAGACTCTTAGCATAAGCCTCTCCATTGCCCTTTGGGTGACTTTGAGCCTTCTTATGAGGCACATTGTACACGATCACGGTTTAGTACCGTATGTCATTACTGAGGCCCTCCGGCTGATAGACTCATAGGGTCACGGCTGATAGGGTGACAGCGTGAGTGGTTCGCGTAGGGCGAGCCGTCGGGCCTGCAGCTAGGGTTTGCAATATTCGTCAAATTTTAGTATTCGAATAATACGAATACTTCGATTTCCAGTATTCGAATATTCGAATTTTTCGAATAAAACGAATATTATTGTAAAAATTACTAATTCATGTTTCCATAGCGTCTAATTGCAAAATATATGACGTAAAATGAAAGTGCAATATCCAAAAACAGACTTATGGTACCTACCTAAGAGCTAGGTACGGTCCATAGCATTCTAGCTGGTCTAGAACTCTAGATTCAATGTAAGCAGTTAAAAATTGTTTTTCGTATGGATTTAAATATCAGATACTTGATATCTTTAATCATATTATCCAATATCCATTGATCTGACATGTATGTATACATTTATAAATCGAAGTAGATCCAAGGTCAAAAATAATTCGTTATGAATAAATATTCTAAAACGTTGCATGAAAAAAAACCATTAACAACCAAGCAAGAGGGCTTTCAATCTAAAATAAAAATGAAATTAAAACTTAGGTTGAATAAGATTGGCATATTTAATAATTAATACATGTAGCGTAATAGTAAAAAATATTGGTCATAAGTAATTTAATTTATCAAACATTTTATTTATAAAACAGCTGCTTAATTGACTCGAGCAGTTAGTTAAACTTTATTCAAGAGATCAGGGAACAAAAACTGTCCCGTTTTATAATGAGTCAATTTAGTTTTATTTGAGTACCTACTGATATTTTATCATAATTTCTGAATCAAGACACAAACATATGACCGAGCTTTTAGGGTATTACAGTTCATACTAATTACGAAACAAGTGATCAGGGTCGCTATATTAATACTAATTTACAATACCTATGGTATGGATTTAGTTTTGAAAATATTTACTTTGGCAAGGTATACGATAAATCAAATAGTATCATATATTCGTATAATTTTAGAACCGCCATTTCTCCCACTTATTACATTCGGTAGATATTGTGGCCATTATGGCTTCATATTGATATTTATAACATATAATATTTATTATATGCTCTTTACTTATCCTAAACTCTCTGTACCTGGTGTTTATTTTTTAACTTTTTAGGAATCTATCAGAACTTAGCTTGCAGTAAATGCATTTGAACATTAAAGCTATCACCTTTAAAAAGTAAATCCAATAAATAACGAATATTTCAATTGATTTCATTGAATTTAACTTTGTTTAGTCATTGTAATCAATTTTTACATCGATGTTAATGTTAATATTGGGATTTTATTGTAATTCTGCGCAAAAAATAATTATTTTCAAACAGTTTTTCACTATTCGAAATATTCGTTTTATTCGAATAATGACTAATGTCAAATTCGAATAGTATTTAAGGCGAATAATTCGAATATTCGAATACTCGAATATTCGAATTGCAAACCCTACCTGCAGCCCTCCAGCTGATAGAGTGACAGCGTGAGTGGATCGCGTAGGGAGAGCCGTCGGGCCTGCGGTCCTCCAGCTGATAGAGTGACAGCGTGAATGAATCGCGTAGTGCGAGCCGTCGGGCCTGCGGCCCTCCGGCTGATAGACACACAGCGTGAGTGGTTCGCGTAGGGCGGGCTGTCGGGCCTGCGGCCCTCCAGCTGATAGAGTGACAGCGTGAGTGAATCGCGTAGGGCGATCCGTCGGGCCTGCGCCCTCCAGCTGATAGAGTGACTGTGTGAGTGATTCGTGTGGGGCGAGCCGTCGGGCCTGCGGCCCTCCAGCTGATAGAGTGACAGCGTGAGTGGATCGCGTAGGGTGAGGCGTCGGGCCAGCGGCCCTCCAGCTGATAGAGTGACAGCGTGGGTGGATCGCGTAGGGAGAGCTGTCAGGCCTGCGGCCCTCCAGCTGATAGAGCGACAGCGTGAGTGGATCGTGAAGGGAGAGCCGTCGGGCCTGCGGCCCTCCAGCTGATAGAGTGACAGCGTGAGTGGATCGCGTAGGGCGAGCCGTCGGGCCTGCGGCCCTCCAGCTGGTTGAGTGACAGCGTTAGTGGATCGCGTAGGGTGAGCCGTCGGGCCTGCTGCCCTCCAGCTGATAGAGTGACAGTGTAAGCGGATCGCGTAGGGAGAGCCGTCGGGCCTGCGGCCCTCCAGCTGATAGTGATTCCGTCAGACCTGCGGTCCTCCGGTTGGTCGACTGAGAGAACGAGTTTATATTTTATAGTCTCAAAATTCGACTTGTATATTGTGTATTGTGTACAATATAAAAAATTTAACTTGATAATTAAAATTTTTCTCAATAAACCAAATTGATTGATATATTCCTTATTGTCAGGTCTCTGTTATCTAAGGTACTTATTGTATAAATTAACACGTCCATTTGAGACACTTTGGGCATTCAAGTTTAGGTGCATTAACCACGCCCAGCCTTTGGTTTTCATTTGTCGATCGAGATATTTAATAACATTTTTTTTGTGTCGGATTTCTAAAAATATCTATTCAGCAGGGATTCGCCTGCCGTCACACATAAAATAATGTTTATTACGTTTAAATATGTGTCGTAATTTGTTATGAAAGCGCGAGAGTAGGTATAAGCGCTACTTAGCATGCATAATTTGTATTATAAACAACATCTTTGATCTAGAATAAGTAGGTATAGTATTGGAAATTATCTTAACAATTGCACTAAAAACTTGAAAATAAAATAAGTAAAAAAAGTTTTAAGTTAAACGGTTTTTATTGCACCAAACACTAGAAAATAAAATTTTATTGTATCTAACCGTAGATGCTACTTTCTGTAGATTACTCACGTGAAACTATTATCACTGTAGGTAGTCTTCCCAAGTCGGATGCTGAAAGCCACGTTTAGCCTCTATGTCAGTGGATTAAGCGTTAACTAATCGGAAACTTTTACCAAACTAAAATAAAAACGTGGGGCGTTATTATAAAGAAACGTACAAGTTCAAAATATGTAATTGTAGTTTTAATTTTGCAATTAATCATCCATCTGTTCCATCACTTCTACAACAGAGGTAAATAGCTTTTATCAAGGCCAGAACAAAACTTATTACACTATTTCTGTCTTGATTTCTATGTGTGTTCTTAAATATACATATAGTGACTTAATCACAATTGCGTACCTACGCCCCACGTTTTTATTTTAGTTTGGTAAAAGTTTCCGATTAACGCTTAATCCACTGACATAGAGGCTAAACGTGGCTTTCAGCATCCGACTTGGGAAGACTACCTACAGTGATAATAGTTTCACGTGAGTAATCTACAGAAAGTAGCATCTACGGTTAGATACAATAAAATTTTATTTTCTAGTTTTTGGTGCAATAAAAAGTTTTTTACTTATTTTATCTAATTTCAGACCGACAAGCCCACGGACTTACACAAAACGTTACGTTACGTTGTGATTCGTCGAAACTTGTAGAGTGAGGGATTGAATGAGCGAATGCTCGTTTGGTTTACATAAATGCACCTTAAGTATCATGTTTGTGTTCCAAGAAATCGTATTCCATACAACACAACGCAACAAATATTATCAGTGAAATCGATATTAGCAGAGCTCGAAATAGAGGCCGTACATGCTAATTTCGTGCCTGATTTGAATACCTTAATTGCTTTTGGCGTCTTTCGGTACTTAGGTAATCAAATGTTTGTATCTGTGTATACATATACCGGCCGGGCATCCGTGTGGTGACAGAAGTAAGAATACAGGTTGCAGGCGCCCATAGGCTACGGTGACTGCTTTCCATCAGGCGGGCCGTATGCTTGTTTGCCACCGACGTGGTATAAAAAAAAAAAAAAAAAACATTTGTCACTACTCCAACTCCTCCCGCGGGAGTCGTAAGAGTCGACTAAGGGATTAAAGTGTCACTGACCATTATTTGATAAAGATTGATGATGGGCAGCAACGTCATCATAGTGGACACATTACTGCCAATTGCCCAGCGTGGCGATTAAGGGCAGTTACCTCCTAATGGGTCTATACGCATAGTTAATAGGAGAGGCCTACGTCCAGCAGTGGACTATCATAGGCTGATGATGTATGATGTATGTGCATATAGAGTATTATCACACAACATTTTACCATCCCTATATGTGGCTTAGTACAGTCGTCATAAGATATATCAGGGGGGCTAACCATGACGTACTAATGAGATTCAGTTTAGGTTCAAGGAAAGGGACAGTGATATACGACTCGCATAGCCTTGTCCCTTTCTCTCGACCTAAACTGAACCGCATAAGTACGTCATGGTAACCCCCCTGAGATGCTCAAAAATATCTGAGCAGGCTTATGGTCAGGTGTTTATGGTTTATAGTGCTACGCGTCACTCCCTCGCACACTTGTTAGAACGTGATGGCAACAACGACAAATGATTAAACACGAGACCATCATCATAAGATTCATAAGCCTACAGATCTATATTGTCATGGCGAATGCTCATTCCATCCCCCACTCTCCGAAATCAACGAATTTCGACGCATTACGTTTTGTGTAGCGAATGATTTTCGTAGTGGGGATAGAATCAGCATTCGCTCGTTTGGTGTAAATCCACCTTCACAGTACATGCTCCGATATTATTATTCAGTACCGTGGCCGCTCCGATATATCTTATAACGATTGTAGATGGTCACTATCAACTCCATTTCCTCTTTAAAATCCCGACTTATCTGATGGCGACTGTGCTTATACTTACTAGAACCTATGCGGAAAATCATACCGCTACAAATTATGGTAATGTCATAATCGCAAAACGTTTTTAATATAGTAAAATACGTTAGAAAAAATTTTGACTTTTTTTCCGGATCAAACGGGTAACCTAAGGCCCCGTTCCGACGGACAGCATTTCAACTGCAACCCAGCTGCAAAGTGGCAGTTCCGGGGTAGTTCTGATGCAGTTGGTCCAACTGCAGTTGAAATGCTGTCCGTCTGAACGGGCCCTAAGAGACCTAAGAGATAGAAACAGAGGTTTGGTCGAAATACCCAGATTTAGGCTAACCAAGTCTTCCAAAACAACCTGTGGCATAGTTCCAAAATTATATAATGCTATTCCGAATTATAGATAAAAATATTTTTTTCGAAAGATTGAAGAAATGGCTTGTGGAAAATTACAGCATAAGAGTAAGGCCGCGGATTTTGACGAATGTGACACAGACATAACATAAAAAAAATACGTTACGTTACCATAAAACGCAACGAAAGTAACTAAAAAGCTCAGCTCATACTGGTATGAACTCTGATTAAATAAAATTCGTAAAAAAAAAACATATTTTTGTCGCTAAATACTTGTTTTAATCAAATATACTAATCAACCTATATAATGTGTACTTAGTAATTACTTAAATTAACAGTATTTACAAATGTTTTAATGCCATAATCTTTGGAACTAAATAAACTAAAATAAATCCCCATAAATGTTTAAATGGAAAATGAACTGTTATTAATTAACACTAATAAACGCGTTAATAATTATACTGTATTTCATTAGCCCTAGGGGGGTAAAATTACCCACTAGAAAAAGCTGATTACTTCTAAAAACGCAAATCAAAATACCTAAATAACAAAATAATTTGATTTGTTTCGCAAACACTTGTTACAGTATGCTGCCATTGAAAATCTAATAAAACTCATTTAAATTAGTAAATTTCTGTGTCCGCTTCCCTTTACCACATATTTTCGTTACGTAACATAAAAAATACGTTACGTTTTGTAAAAATGTAACGTATTCGTAACACAAGTGTAACGTATATTTGAAAAAAGTTTGATTATCTTGGTAAATAATTGCAATCTGAACATAATAGTACATGCTACTGACGTTTAAAACTAAACCCTTTCGTATGAAAAAACAGCCGTTTAATAATAATCACTACTTACCGTGAAAATCACACTACCACTGTAGACGTTTTTTGCTAAAACTTTCGCCGCGTGCACTGTGACAACCATTTGTTAACGAATTAATGGGAGTGAGTGTGCTAATGGGTGTCGCCCTACTAGAATAAGAGTTGCTAGTGTCAATAAACAAACTACCAACATTGGCTTAAATATGACCTTAAAAAAGCGTTACGTAAGTATCGTAACGTAAGTTTGGAATTGGTGACCCAAAAAGTAAAGGGAAAGAAAACAGTAAAATTGTTCGTATATCATAAGTCCTTAATGAACGAAGCAATCGTTTATCATTATAATTTGGTTTAAAAACAAACATTTAATGCTGACAAGTCTAATAATATATAAAAAAAAGATTTTAAGTACTCGTAGTCGAAAAAATTACTCGACTTTCGTTACTTTTTTGGCAGAAATATTTATTTATTAATTTTAAATAAAGAGCAAAATTTGTTATTTCATTTGATTACACGTAACTGAGCATAGGGGAATATTTTAAAATTGATCAGAGTTCTCTAGATGTTATCAGTTTTTTTTTATGAGCAAGACAAATTTTAAGCTCCGGATTCGTCAAAATCCACGGCCTTACCCATAAATGACATATTAGACATTTAAATTTTATTTAATTTATTTATTTTAATCTAACTTATACGATTTATTATTATAAATTTAATATTAGGTAGTATTAAGTTAGCATGATAATTTTGAAATTTTGTAATTTGAACTCAACTTGTAATATGTAATACTATTATCAATAAATTGAATATGAATATGAAGGCATCTGGCAGCAAGGCACGTCCATACGACTCACTTGCCTTCAATTTCCGAACATATTCTACGAAGTGTGTGATGCTGTTCATAACAAAGCCGTCATTAAGTACGTTGCATATGCATTGATCAAATTAACTAATTAACGGCCACTAGATTGTCCCATTGTTCAGAAATTTAGTATAATTATAATAATTATGCATATGGCACAAGCTACCTT
>JALPQI010014377.1:0-24689 GCA_025490895.1 Thaumatotibia leucotreta | reverse complement strand
TTGTAATATAGCAATTTTTACTAATATTTAAATAAAACTGATAATTGCCATAATTGGTAATTGGTATATAAACCTTGGTCCTAAGTTGGTATTTGTAGTGCCCGGAAATCTACTTTCATGGACTTGATAATGATCAATTTAATTTCTAATAATCAATTTAACTAAACATGGACGTAGCTGAAATATTAACTATTAGTAATACCTGTTGTACTATGGAAGATACTGATCATTTGGAATGTATTGATGTCAAATCCTGGAACTGCATGTTTGGTCAGACGTGTTCTATAAATATCCCAGTAGCAAGAATCTTGAAAATGTCTGCCACAAAGAACTTTGCACTGTCCATGCAGGGCATTCAGAGATGTTAATGAAGACCAGTATTCTTCAGGCAACCAAGGTATAGCCGAAGCCGTCGCTATCTAAAAAAATAAGCAAACCCACTAGGAAATCACAAGTGTTGCATAATAGAGATAAAAATAATGAATTTAAAGGCAAGCATCATTACCATTCCAAGGTCTGGTGCGGTGCATGTGAATGCTTCACTCAATGTCAATTTGTCACTATTCTTGGGATTAGCACACGAGTCATATTCTTTCTGTGAATGGCGCCAGAGCACAATATATGCTACGTGGCTGACGCGAGTGGCAACTGAACCTGGAAATCAAAAATACAGCGCGCATGTGATAAGTAACCCGGATCCGGAGCTTGCTTGTTCAATTACTCGGTGCCGATGTCTGTTGTTCTCCGCTAATTGTTGTTGTTCGGTTGTATGGTATGACGGTTCCATGACGGGTGCTGAGTTTCTGACGGCCACTTCATTTCATGCGTCGATATTCCGGGAGGCGTACACGTAACCATCTCCTTAATAATATAAGTAGTTTGCATCTGAATATAGTCGCACCATGCGTACACCTAAATGGCTGCAGAATCTCGGAAGGCAAAGGGCTGGAAATATGCTTCCTTAGAGCCGGACTACATATTTTACATTGGCAATGGAAATGGCAAGCTATTAGATTAATTTCAAGTAAGGTCACTTTAATTTTAAAGGTGCGAAATTATCAAAATACCGTTATTTATAAATTTCATATGAACAAGCATTGACACATTGACCGTCAATCATTGACGTCAAATTTGATGTGTCAGACAGTTTAGAGCAGAGTTGCTGTACTTTAAAAATCCTATTTGAATTGTTGGTAACTTTGGTATGAAATACCAACCCACACATTGACAAATTAAAAAAAATCTCGTATGCCCATAGTAGTTGATAGGCCTTGCCCGATAGTAAAAGGTGTTCAGTCTAGCCTACTAAATCACCCCATTTAGAGTTTTCAGTGGATGGTGTAACACCCTGTATAATATTTATAAGAATTCGGTCATTGAATAAAACGTCAATATGTTGATCATATTTTTAATTTAATCGTTAAATATACTCTTATTAACGAATCAAAATACATATAGAATAGTACATTTTATCATATATCAAAAATATGGGTAAAGAGCACCGAAGTCTTAATTAAAAACTATCCAAAAACAATATAGTTACTACAAAGTATTTTAATATTATAAATTATTATGTTGTCTGCTCTTCTTTTAGAATTTAAAGTACACTCATTTACAACCATTTCAATCATCTAAAAGATAAATTACATTGGAGATTCTTTAGTAAATTCGTTTCTTTTTATATATTAATGTCATTGATTTTAATTTTATAAGTTATGTACCATAACTTAATTGTTACAACTTCCAAAGGTCAGAAGTATATATATTTATATAAATAGTATATTATAGAATTTTTTGAGAGTTATTTTAAGAAAACAAATGTACTCAAAAGTAGTATATAACATGGACGTTAAACTGATATCATGATATGGTTAGTAAATATTACTATTATTCATTTAGTCTTAAGGCACTTTTTAATATCAATTCTGTACATGCAAATGGATCATATCACATGTATAAAAAATCTGTACATTAAATATCAAATTACATATATATTTGTAAAGTTTCCTAAGCTATTATCTATTACAAAATTATATTTTTATTTTACTAGGAACAATATATTTTGCTAAAAATGTTAAAATAAATGCAAAACAGAATGTATAGACATTATTCAGACAAAACATTGTAATTGAGTTAATATAAAATAGAAAATGCATTAAATTTGGAATAAAAATTAGAATTTTAATAATATATTAATGGAACTTGCTAAATAATATGTTCCAGGTTTTTTAAATAATAAATTACGTAACATTATCTTCATCAAATATAAATAAAATTTTATAAAATCGTAATACTGGTCTGTAAAAACCGATAAAAATGGAAATCATTAGAGATCTTTTATAATATATAATCCTTTGATAAAAATTATTAAGTTAGTTATATTATAAGAACTATTATTAATATTGCCTAGGCTCTTCGATGATTTTCATATACTACAAGATGAAATAACTGTAGCTAAATGAAATCTTATTTTACATAATTACAATACGGACCAGTTTCCCAATCCGTATGCTATTACACTATTTCCTACTCATATATTACTTTATGTGATGTAAAATCCCACTCACTGATATCTTGGAGTTATTTTACCTGTTTGCATATTTGGTTAAATTACTTGATGTAAGATTTCAAATGGTGTTAATAGTTTAGTGCTTTTAAAGTTAAGGATAGTCCCAAACTACGCCAAGTTCGATTGGCTCAGGATTCACAACCAGCGGAAATATCATCATAGTTATATCATATCGTACTGTAATAGACGATATCAATACGAGTGAGCATATAGTTTCTGAACGCATCCAATCTTACATAAAGCAATTGTATTTCTACAGTTTGCATTTTAAACATAGTATTGATTTGAACACCGCTGCGCTACGGAAAAGTGATCAAATTATGAAGAATTTTTATTTATTAATACATTATACATGACGAAACTAACACATATACAGTTATGACGTCACTAGGTGTTGTTTAGCAAAGCGTTGTTCGTATCATTCTAAGTTCATGGTAAAGTAACCGTGAATAGAAGTTGCTAACAATGTAAAGTAACTTCATATAAAAGGATTGTTTTATTTCCAATATACGTCATTGAATCCGACTAAATCCTACTCTTGTTCCATCACATCGTTTTAAAACATTATATTACAGCAATAAACTGGTGTCATTTTACGGATATTTCTTTGAACAGTTTGTTTATATTGTTCGCAAATTCTATCGACAGCTACTTTAAGTATTATTTCTTGTACCTGCAAATTTTAGGTCATTAACCTTATTTTCGATTAACCTAAACGTCGCTAGTAGCCACAAAGGGAGTGTTTCCACTTATTAATCTAGATGTCGCCACGTACCATATCATTTAAAACGAATCCTAATCACTAGCAATATCAAATGGTGACTTACGTCATAATACCTTCTCTCTCTTGCTTGGTCTTTGAAAGTCTAAAAAAGGACACTATTATGAATTGGTCAAGTTCATAAATACAGGGTGTTTTTTTTTCGACCGTTCAAATTCTACGTAGTGAATGTGTAGGTCATACTCACTAACTTTTACTATGGGGACAAAGTCGAAATCGCGAAAAAAAAATCAGCTGTTTCATACAAATTGGCGGCATTACGCCGGCCGAAATGTATGAAACAGCTGATTTTTTTTTCGCGATTTCGACTTTGTCCCCATAGTAAAAGTTGGTCAGTATGACCTACACATTCACTACGTAGAATTTGAACGGTCGAAAAAAAAACACCCTGTATTTATACACTTCTGTACCTTATATACGGTGAAAAGTGTACACGTATTTATGCTTTTGACCACGTAGTTTCCTTAATCGATGAGGTTCTGCTCCACAGTTTTCCATTCTCTCTCGTTTCTCAGTAGGACTATCTCGTCTTCAGAGTCTGACTCGGATGGCGGTATCTCTTCCACGTCGAAATATGGTTTTGCGACTATTTCTGCAATTAAAATATTTTGCTATACAATTTGTAAAACTACGACAACCATTCCCCAATCTTACACAAATCGAGCTAGTTCCACGATCAGCTTAATTAAGAATTGAACTGTGGGTAGCTACTTATATAACATAATTATATGAGATAGTTAACCTAGATGTCGCTAGTAGCCACAAAGAGTTTCCACTTATTAATCTAGATGGCTCCACGTACCATACTTCCCTTCGTTGGTGAAGGGTGACTTCCGGTCACTAGTTAGCTCCATGTGTTTCCCATTGTTAAACTATCTGTTACAATCAGCTCGTCTCTGGAAGCTAAAACTAGATGTCGCTAGTAGTACAAAGAGTGTTTCCACTTATTAATCTAGATGGCGCCACGTACCGTACTTGCCGGCGTCGGTGAAGGGCCACTTCTCGTCTCTGGAAGCTAAAACTAGATGTCGCTAGTAGTATAAAGAGTGTTTCCACTTATTAATCTAGATGGCGCCACATGCCGTCGTAGGTGAAGGGTGACTTCTCGTCACTAGTTAGCTCCATGTGTTTCCCATTGTTAACCTGTTTATTGCAATCAGCCACAAAGGGCGTGTTTCTACTTATTAATCTAGATGGCACCAGGTATCTACCGTAGTTGCTGTTGTCGGTGAAGGATCTCTTCTCGATGCTAAAAAGCTCTGTGTTTCCCACTTGTTTAACCTAGATGTCGCTAGTAGTACAAAGAGTGTTTCCACGTATTAATCTAGATGTCGCCACGTACCGTACTTGCCGTCGTCCGTGAAGGGTCTCTTCTCGTCGCTGGCGAGCTAAAACTAGATGTCGCTAGTAGTACAAAGAGTGTTTCCACTTATTAATCAAGATGGCACCACGTACCATACTTGCCGACGTCGGTGAAGGGCCACTTCTCGTCTCTGGAAGCTAAAACTAGATGTCGCTAGTAGTACAAAGAGTGTTTCAACTTATTAATCTAGATGGCGCCACGTACCGTACTTGCCGTCGTCGGTGAAGGGCCACTTCTCGTCTCTGCAAGCTAAAACTAGATGTCGCTAGTAGTACAAAGAGTGTTTCCACTTATTAATCTAGATGGCGCCACGTACCGTACTTGCCGTCGTCGGTGAAGGGCCACTTCTCGTCTCTGGAAGCTAAAACTAGATGTCGCTAGTAGTACAAAGAGTGTTTCCACTTATTAATCTAGATGGCGCCACGTACTATACTTGCCGACGTCGGTGAAGGGCCACTTCTCGTCTCTGGAAGCTAATACTAGATGTCGCTAGTAGTACAAAGAGTGTTTCCACTTATTAATCTAGATGGCGCCACGTACCGTACTTGCCGTCGTCGGTGAAGGGCCACTTTTCGTCTCTGGAAACTAAAACTAGATGTCGCTAGTAGTACAAAGAGTGTTTCCACTTATTAATCTAGATGGCGCCACGTACCGTACTTGCCGTCGTCGGTGAAGGGCCACTTCTCGTCTCTGGAAGCTAAAACTAGATGTCGCTAGTAGTACAAATAGTGTTTCCACTTATTAATCTAGATGGCGCCACGTACCGTACTTGCCGTCGTCGGTGAAGGGCCACTTCTCGTCTCTGGAAGCTAAACTAGATGTCGCTAGTAGTACAAAGAGTGTTACCACTTATTTAACTTATTAATCTAGATGGCGCCACGTACCATACTTGCCGTCGTCGGTGAAAGGTCTCTTCTCGTCGCTGGCGAGCTAAAACTAGATATCGCTAGTAGTAAAAAGAGTGTTTCCACTTATTAATCTAGATGGCGCCACGTACCGTACTTGCCGTCGTTGGTGAAGGGCCACTTCTCGTCTCTGGAAGCTAAAACTAGATGTCGCTAGTAGTACAAAGATTGTTTCCACTTATTAATCTAGATGGCGCCACGTGCCGTCGTAGGTGAAGGGTGACTTCTCGTCACTAGTTAGCTCCATGTGTATCCCATTGTTAACCTGTTTATTGCAATCAGCCACAAAGTGCGTGTTTCTACTTATTAATCTAGATGGCACCAGGTATCTACCGTAGTTGCTGTTGTCGGTGAAGGGTCTCTTCCTAAAAAGCTCTGTTTCCCACTTGTTTAACCTAGATGTCGCTAGTAGTATAAAAAGTGTTTCCACTTATTAATCTAGATGGCGCCACGTACCGTACTTGCCGTCGTCCGTGAAAGGTCTCTTCTCGTCGCTGGCGAGCTGCGTGAACATGTACTCGCGGCGCGGGTCGCGCGCGCGGCAGCTGAAGCACCAGGCGGCGAGGGACACCAGTGCTACGCCTATCACGCCTGCGCACAACATTCATCCTTAATGAGTATTTCTTAACAAATAGAGCGCTGGGAACTCCCGAACTGAGTTCTCTGTGGGAGGTCCATTTTCGCTACAAAGCGGAAAAATCACGGGATAGGCTGCGAGCGTAGCGCGTAGCACTCGATGGCAATGAAAGTGTTAAGCCGTGTGGTGTCACCACCACCGCAACTTCCCGTGGGTGTCGTAAGAGTCGACTAAGGGAGTGTCATTGACCATTTATTTATCGAAGATTAATGACGATTGATGGCAGAAGGAACAGATGACTGAAAAGATCCAAGGCGGGTGAATATTTTTTTTAAACAATGGCTTTTGAATATCTGATTAATTACCTGTAGCATTTATGGTCTAGTGGAAAAGCGGTACTAAAAACACTGAACGCACCATTTATGCACTTTACGAGTATATGAATAAGGGCAATGAATGATCAGTAAGGGTGCGGCTCCACTGACGCGGAGATGTGCAAAATGGACCAATTACATTCTACAAATTCAAAATTCGAAACACTGTGATGCGGTCTCATTGGCCGAGCTCCCGCAGCTCCGCTCCGCTCCGCTTCAGTGTAGCCGTACCCTTAATATGTTGGCGGTTTTACGTACCGGCAACCATAACGAAGACAAGCCGCGACATTCCGAGCACTTTGTCGTCGGATTCCAACTTGAAGAGAATTTTGGGAGTCATGTTTTCGTTCTTGTTCACCTGAAAAATTCGAAAAGTTTATAAGTAATCTGTATAACAATTTGCACTAGAAAATGAATGTAAAATTTTTTGATGATCACATTATACAAGGAATGATGCTTCGTGTTACGATAAGCGTCGCTTATTATTCGCCGCTAAATAAATAAATACACTTCGTTTCACCTAAGTCTTGAAATAAGCGTAATGGCACTGGTCCGACCAAAAGCCAGTTAGCGATTGGTAGCTTGGCTATAAAAGGAACAAAAGGTAATCGCTCCCGTGTGAAGAAAAGAGACACGGCGACATTTATAGTTCACCGCTGAGCTAGTAAGTATAGTAGCTGAGCGAGTAGCTTCTTGTCAACTAAATGATACAATATAGCCGCAGTTACTGAAAGCCGGTTTTGCATTTTTTTAGCTATCATACCTACTATTCTAATAAGGATTCAAATCTTTGCAAGTGAGGCGTGACTACAATCTTTTGGTAGTAGCTTGTAGAATTATGTTCGGAGATTCCGACTGCCCTGAGCTAGTGGCACAGGTAGTGCGGCGGTCTATACCTTTCTTGTCTAAGCAAGATCTTAGGTCTAGAAACCATAGCCTTCTTGCGATTCCAACAACGCGTACTGTGACTCGACAAAGATCTCCTATTATTCGAGCTCGTAAGATTTTTGAACGCGCTTCTGTCATGGGCATTTGAATGTGATCTGTTCGCAAGCCGATGGGTAAATGTGTGTATGTTTGAAGTACTGCGAGGTAATGGATGATAGTGGTATATTATAATGATGTTTTGTATCTAAGTATAGGTTTCACAATCTCCAATTAAAGCTATCTGACAGATAAAAAATAACACTATCTCTTTCATTCACCTGGAAGAATAAAGAGAGCGTGTTATTTTTATCTGACAGATAGCTTTAACTGGAGATTGTGAAACAGGCCCTAAGTGTCGTGTAGTTTAAATTGTACAGTGTTTATTTTATACTGTCATAAATTATATTTTTCATCACACTTGCTGCCTAAGCACGCCATTGTTTGCGCGCGCAGCGAGACTAATAGAAAAGTGAAATTCCCTAGGGAGTAATAGAAATGTCAGTAGGTATGTCATTTAATAATGTTATTTCTTAAAACTTTTTTTTTGTCAGCAAGTGTGATGAAAAACAGTGTATGCATCACGGTCGGTAAGCGGAATACACATACATTGTTTCCGCTATTGTGTTTGAATAAATAAAAACTTACCATAATATGCCTCTCTCTAGAGATGTACCCGTCTTTCTGAGCAGCCATTACTACTTCTTGTCCCATCAAAGTCAACGGCAGACTCACTACAAATCGCCCGTTGGCATCACTAGTGTTGGTAGATATAGGAGCCATCGGTTTCTTAGAACCGAGTCGATATACTAGTAGTTTTGCTTCGTTTAGTGGTAAGCTATTATGGTCGAGGGCTAGACCTGAAAATATGAATAATAAATGTCATGGGACTATCTTACACAAATCGACATAGTGCTACGATAGCACGAAGGCTAATGTTGTATAATAAGCAATGATATAATATATAGGGTTACTTTTTTACGAGTACAATAAATCAACATACGTAATAGTCCAAAATACAAAATACTAGTATTTTTTTTTACTATCTCTTTGGAACAAAAAAACTAAAATACTAATGTTCGAACTTATCCGCAAATCTAACAAGAAATGTGGACGTAACGCATCGACGTGCATAACTAGCAAAACGATCGAACTGTCAACTGTTTGTTTAAAAATACGGCGCAGGCACCGCGTCATACCGCATCGTTGACGCCTTGTAATTAGTGCGCCCATTTGCATGAAGGATAAATTAATAAACAAAAAAAAAATATGTGATAAATGTGATCTATTATCGATACCAATGATATAGTAAAATTTATCGTACCGGTCATACCGGTAAAAAGTAACCCTGTATAATAGATAGATAGATATATGTACACGGTGTAATACGAGATAACCGAATAACTTTAACAGATTCCTGGTCGTAAGAGGCAAATAATGTTACATGAACCCAAGTCGAAACGTATTTTTTTTTTATGTTTTCAAACATTGTAAAAATACATTTGTGTTGAACACACGACGCACGAAGTCATTTTTCAACATCGGTTGATTGATGGACCCGGATAAAAGTTATTCAGTTACCTCGTGTTAAACGTATTTATAAATTAATAGACAGAAACCAACCATTACCAAAGCAACAAATATTTGTAATAAATACACAAAAAAATCTTAAACTACTGTACCTGTAATATAGACCAAATTGGGGTCGTTATATAACTCCTTGTCTTCAAATGTGCCTCCTGGCAGCTCAGTGTTGGCCCGACGCAGGATGATGTCTCTCTGCTTCACTTCTCCTTCCACGATCTTCCATGTTAGGACCTGTTAGTGAATAAAATAGGTTTTAAAACGTCTGCATTTATATATTTGAAGGGTCCACGGAAAGAACATGTCTAGTCAATTCAAATTAGGGAAAAACCACCTTACTTTTAACAGAATAAAGGTCTCTGCCCACTAGACCGTAGCATACCATGACCGTAGCATGAACGTATCAGACACGGAATGTGAGACGACACGGACTACTATGCCCACTATAACGTGTGTACATCGTTTCATATCCGTGCTAAGCCCGTTTAGTGACCGTTGCATCCGCGTCGCAACCACGTATCATCCGTGTCGCAACTACGTATCATCCCCGTAGTATGAGCGATTCATATCCGTCGTTATCGTTCCATTGTCACAGTTTTATCAGTTTCAAATTGTTTTCGCGCCCTTTAGACTACTATCGCTCTGCTAGTATTTTCCTAGGAGTTTATTTCTACACCTATTTTTCTGAGCAGACATCGTCAACTGCGATCGAAATCCATTGAAGTACTAGAGTTGTTACTGAGTCAAGTCAAAGTCAAAAATTATTTACTGAGTAGGCTTAGCAACAAGCACTTTCGAATCGTCAGTTATGCTACTTATACATTTATATGGCGGAATGTGTTTATTTATCATTAATAAATATTATTAAAGTATTAAATTACACTTATCTGTATAGGTAACCTAGATACTGATAAATGTAATCTACGATATTAAATTAAAACTTCTTGGAGTTGGTAAATATAATATTGTCTATAGATTTATGAGAGTACATTATGTTCTTGTCATGATTGTCAATGTGACTCCGTCAAGTACTGGTTTTGTTTGATTATTTTTTATCTTCTAATAGTTTTGGAACAATAATTAATTTTAAATAACAAACTGAAAAAAAATCGAAAAAAAAGATATATCGATTTTGTGTTGGTACATATTGTAATAACAATCGAAAACCAGTAAATTTTTTTTAGAAAGCCACATCAAAACCATGGTTTTTACCATGTAAAAAAAGAAACAAATTGTGCAATATACCTGGATAAATTCGTTGAGTTACACGACTGTTTCAAAATTGATACATATTTCTTTTAATTATTTTGTTTGTAAGAAACGAAGTAATATTTTTCGATCTCGATGAAAATCTTCGGTTTGCGGGTTTACAATCAATTAAGTAAGTTTTTTTTTTTCAGAAAATAGCGATGCTGATTATATTGTTTGCGTTGTTTCGCCATAAGAAAATTATTACTCACTATCAAAAGTGAAAAATTTGAAGAGTTTTGGATAAAAATTGTAAATACAATACAAAAATGTACATGGAACCCGTATGCTCACCGTTTCGCCGCCTGCGCACACCGTACCGGCAACGTTGCGTGCCATGCACGTAGCGTGTCGGGGCCGGCAAAATATTCTCGCCGACAATTCCTGCCGGTCCGTGCATGGCACGCGACGGTGTTGGCCGGCGACGGAACGTCCTAGTGGGCATAGTCTCATACTTTTCCATACAAAGAATATTTTTTTGTCTGATACGTTCATGCTACGGTCATGGTATGCTACGGTCTAGTGGGCAGAGACCTTAAGGTGTGAATTTGCCCTGATTTTTTTAAGCTTTGGACATGTTTTTTCCGTGGACCCTTCATTTACCTTTCCTGATTTAATTAATCAAGTAATTCCAGGATAAATAATTGAAACACACAAACAAACATGAAAATAAAACCGATTACACTACATGTGTCCAAGACCCCATCATCAGACCCCCACTTCGTGCCAATGGGACCAACTCAGGGTTATACTCGTTCGATTAAAAGAAAATGAAAATCGGTTCACGATTTTGTGAAATATGGGGTAACATACATTAAAAAAAAACTGTCGAATTGAGATACTCCTTTTTTGTTGGAATCGGTTAAAAAGTGTCTAATTTTAATGGAAACTTTTATGTAGATCCTTTACGGTAAATTATGTCTAAGAAATGTCTACTAGGTTTCTTTCTCTGTCTCTTTGACCAAAACGAAGCTAAAATAAGTTCAAAAATAAACCCCCTCATTCATAACATAAACGTCCCCTAAGTTAGCAAACCGCTAAGTATTGTTTGTCCCTTTCGGTCATATCAATATGTCTGTAGATAGCGTGCGGCTTCCATGTTTTATTTGTTCGAGATTTTTGGATTTTATGACTGAACGAGTATGAGTATGAATCTTTTCTGATTTAATTAATCAAGTAATTCCAGGATAAATAATTGAAACACACAAACATGAAAATAAAACCGATTTCACTACATGTGTCCAAGATCCCATCATCAGACCCCTACTTCGTGCCAACGGGACCAACTCAGGGTTATACTCGTTCGATTAAAAGAAAATGAAAATCGGTTCACGATTTTGTGAAATATGGGGTAACATACATTAAAAAAAAAACTGTCGAATTGAGATACTCCTTTTTTGTTGGAATCGGTTAAAAAGTGTCTAATTTTAATGGAAACTTTTATGTAGATCCTTTACGGTAAATTATGTCTAAGAAATGTCTACTAGGTTTCTTTCTCTGTCTCTTTGACCAAAACGAAGCGAACATAAGTGCAAAAATAAACCCCCTCATTCATAACATAAACGTCCCCTAAGTTAGCAAACCGCTAAGTATTGTTTGTCCCTTTCGGTCATATCAATATGTCTGTAGATAGCGTGCGGCTTCCATGTTTTATTTGTTCGAGATTTTTGGATTTTATGACTGAACGAGTATGAGTATGAATCTTTCCTGATTTAATTAATCAAGTAATTCCAGGATAAATAATTGAAACACACAAACATGAAAATAAAACCGATTTCACTACATGTGTCCAAGATCCCATCATCAGACCCCTACTTCGTGCCAACGGGACCAACTCAGGGTTATACCCGTTCGATTAAAAGAAAATGAAAATCGGTTCACGATTTTGTGAGATATAGTGTAACATACATTTAAAAAAAACTGTCGAATTGAGATTCTCCTTTTTTGTTGGAGTCGGTTAAATTATGTCTAAGAAATGTCTACTAGGTTTTTGTCTCTGTCTCTTTGACCAAAACGAAGCGAACATAAGTGCAAAAATCACCACCATCACCATCATCAGGCTATGATAGTCCACTGCTGGACGTAGGCTTCTCTTATTAACTATGAGTATAAACGCATTAGGAGGAAAATACCCATAATCGCCACGCTGGGCAAGTGGATTGGCGATCGCAGTAATGTGTCCACTATGATGACGCTGCTGCCCATCATCAATCTTTTATCAAATAATGGTCAGTGACACTTCAATCCCTTAGTCGACTCTTACAAAACGCGCAGGAGGAGTTGGGGTGGCGACAAATGTATTCTTATTACCGTCAACACACGGCTGCAAAAATAAACCCCCTTACTCATAAACATCCCCTAAGTTAGCAAACCGCTAACTTAGGGGATGTTTAGCTAAGTAGTGTTTGTCCCTTTCGGTCATATCAATATGTCTGTAGATAGTGTGCGGCTTCCATGTTTTATTTGTTCGAGATTTTATGATTTATGACTAAACGAGTATGACTATGAATACCTGATCCACGTATCCTCTAGCAGAGACTACCGCTTGGTACTGTCCGGGCGGTAGTGAGGCCCGGTAGTGCGCTGCGTTGCGGGTAGCGCGGTAGGGCCGCGGGATACCGTTTACGAGGATCTTCGCGTCGCGGATTGGGCCTCCGGTGTCGCTTTTTATTACTAAACGAGTATGAGTATGAATACCTGATCCACGTATCCTCTAGCAGACACTACCGCTTGGTACTGTCCGGGCGGTAGTGAAGCGCGGTAGTGCGCTGCGTTGCGGGTAGCGCGGTAGGGCCGCGGGATACCGTTTAATGCGGTTCAATACTTTGTTCAAATATAAAATCGTACCTATATTTTAGATTGCCACTGCCACTACACATTGAGGGCGGATCAGACACAGGTACTCGGGTATCCGTGTCTTAATTACACGGTTCCTAATTAAACGTTTCCAACGGGTAAGAAACCCGTTTCCCGGTAGCAAAGAAACGGGTACACGGAAACGGGTACACGAAACCCGGACACGACCGAGAGCCCTAGTTCAAACCCTACACCGTTCCTGAGAAGAACCAGTAATAGTACGGTCAAATCGTACATAATATTACCCTAAACTCGCAAATCAAGTAGTATCGCTGCATTTTTGGTATGTTGTTTAGACACTATAGGACAGTATAAAACCATATTTTGCAAGCAAAAAAAAGTTGTGCTAGCTGGGTAGTACGTGAAAAACTGCGAAATTTACGGCCATTTTTTAGTTTCTGATTTTTATTTAAAAAACCTTACGTTTTTTGATATCATATGTCAATAAACGTTTAAAGACTAATAAATTTCCAACAAGTTGAGCTAATATGCATTACCGTAGGTCTTATAGTTTCAGAGATTCGAGTCTTTAAAAAGTACCCCTTTTTGTAAACTAGATAAAATTTTGTGTTTTGCTAACGTTTTCGACTTAATATCGCCTCACCTAAAATTATGCTACGAAAAACATGCAATAATGATCTTACAGCGCACTTAATATTCTTTAATTTAAGGGTAAAATTAGGTCAGTGAACTTTGTAGTTGAAAGTATAAACCCGAAATTCCAAAGGCAGGAGGCCCGCTATCTAAGTTTTTCATACAAATCGCAAGTAGAGTTGCAAAGCTGCAATTTTGGTGTATTATAAAGGCCTTATAGATATATACGAAAATGCATATTAAAAGAAAAACAAACAAATAATTTGGGCATAGGACGTAAAAAACGGAAAAAAATTCGCACTTTT
Source organism: Thaumatotibia leucotreta (assembly GCA_025490895.1). Taxonomy (NCBI): domain Eukaryota; kingdom Metazoa; phylum Arthropoda; class Insecta; order Lepidoptera; family Tortricidae; genus Thaumatotibia; species Thaumatotibia leucotreta. The sequence goes on along the minus strand of JALPQI010014377.1, from coordinate 10,609 downwards.
TTTAGTTTTTGACGTTTAACTAAAAATCTATTATCTTTTTGATACTAATTGCTATAAAACTAAGAAAGAACATTAAATTTGAAAGGATTTGAGCTACGTTGCATCACCGTAAGTTATATATATTTTGAGATACGACGTTTCATAAAGTGCCCTTTTATCAAAACATTAAACAAATTTTAGGTTACGTTAAAGCTATTCACTAAATATTGGCAAAACATTCGCGCTAAGAAAAAAAAGTAATTGTAGATAATAACTACATTAAATTTGGAACAAATTGAGCCGATAACAATTACTGTAAGTCTTATAGTTGGGGTATACGAGGCTTCAAAACATGCATTTATTTTCTTAACTTAATGAAGGGCACATTTTGAAACGTCTAATCTCTAAATCTATATAATTTAGGGTAATGCAAGGTAGCTCAAATCCTTTCAAATTTAATATTCTTTCATAGTTTTATAGCAATTAGTATCAAAAAGTTATAGTTTTTTAGTTAAACGTCAAAAACTAAAAAAAGTCCGATTTTTTTTCAGTTTTTTACGTCCTATACTTACCTAAATCCTTTTTTTTTTCTTGTAATATGCATTTTCGTACATCCCTATAGAGCCTTTATAATATACAAAAATTGCAGCTTGGCAACACGACTTGCCATTTGTATGAAATACTTAGATAGCCGACCTCCTGCTTTTTGAATTTCGCGTTTTTAGTTTCAATTACAAAGTTTACTGACCTGATTTTACCCTTAAATGAAAGAATATTAATTGCACTATAAGATAATTATTTCATGTTTTTCGTAGCATAATTAGGTAAGGCGATATTAAACCAAGAACGTTAGCAAAACTCAACATTTTATCTAGTTTACAAAACAGGGTACTATTTGAAGTCTCGAATCTCTGAAACTATAAGACCTACGGTAATGCATGTTATCTCATCTTGTTACAAATTCATTCATCTTTAAACGTTACCTGGTACATATTGTGAAAAAACGTAAGGCTTTTTTTATAAAAATCAGAAACTAAAAATGGACAGTAAATTTCACAGTTTTTCACGTATAACGCAGCTAGCACAACTTTTTTTTGCTTGCAAAATGTGGTTTTATACTGCCCTATGGTGTCTAAATAACATACCAAAAATGCAGCTTTACTACATGTTTTGCGAGTTTAATATACGATTTGACCGTACTATAAGAAACTCAGGTGGACTTATTTTTCAAAACAGTATAATAATACATCTTATTAAAATAACATGCATTAAAGAATTTATTACATAAAAAAATATATATTTATAGACATTTTTATAAAAAAGAGAAATAAATAACGAATCATAATATTAAACATGTTTGTCCCTTTCGGACATATCAATATGTCTGTAGATAGCGTGCGGCTTCCATGTTTTATTTGTTCGAGATTTTTGGATTTATGACTAAACGAGTATGAGTATGAATACCTGATCCACGTATCCTCTAGCAGATACTACCGCTTGGTACTGCCCGGGCGGTAGTGAGGCACGGTAGTGCGCTGCGTTGCGGGTAGCGCGGTAGGGCCGTGGGATACCGTTTAATGCGGTTCAATACTTTGTTCAAATATAAAATCGTACCTATATTTTAGATTGCCACTGCCACTACACATTGAGGGCGGATCAGACACAGGTACTCGGGTATCCGTGTCTTAATTACACGGTTCCTAATTAAACGTTTCCAACGGGTAAGAAACCCGTTTCCCGGTAGCAAAGAAACGGGTACACGAAACCCGGACACGACCGAGAGCCCTAGTTCAAACCCTACACCGTTCCTGAGAAGAACCAGTAAGAAACTCAGGTGGACTTATTTTTTCAAAACAGTAGTAATAATACATCTTATTAAAATAACATGCATCAAAGAATTTATTACATAAAAAAATATATTTTTATAGACGATTTTATAAAAAAGAGAAATAAATAAAGGATCATAATATTAAACATGTTTGTCCCTTTCGGACATATCAATATGTCTGTAGATAGCGTGCGGTTTCCATGTTTTATTTGTTCGTAGATTCGACATTTTTGGATTTATGACTAAACGAGTATGAGTATGAATACCTGATCCACGTATCCTCTAGCAGATACTACCGCTTGGTACTGCCCGGGCGGTAGTGACGCGCGGTAGTGCGCTACGTTGCGGGTAGCGCGGTAGGGTCGCGGGATACCGTTTACGAGGATCTTTGCGTCGCGGATTGGGCCTCCGGTGTCGCTTTTTATGTAGCCCTGGATACCTGGGATAAGAATATGATAAAAATTATCAAGAAATCAGCTAGGTACTCTTAGAAGGTAGGTCGGAATCGGATCCATTCTACAATGATCTTTTTCATCACACTTGCTGTCTAAGCGCGCCATTGCTTGCGTGCGTAGCGGGAGTAATACATCATACATATATACATACATCATCAGCCTATGTTAGTCCACTGCTGGACGTAGGCCTCTCCTATTAACTATGCGTTTAGACGCATTAGGAGGTAAATGCCCATAATCGCCACGCTGGGCAAGCGGATTGGCGATCGCAGTAATGTGTCCACTATGATGACGCTGCTGCCCGTCATCAATCTTGCAGAATGGTCAGTGACACTTCAATCCCTTAGTCGACTCTTACGACACCCGCAGGAGGAGTTGGGGTGGTGACCAAGGCTCGGATACCGGTTAAATTTTCAAACCGTTATCATGTACTTGGCGAAAAACCTTTTCTTTTCGGTTTCGTTCGTCAAACCGGTTTTTATAAACCGGTTTTCAGGGGAACGTTAAATAATGTTCTTGTTCGATTTACCTGTTCTGAACTTTATAAACCGGTTTATTCAAGGACAAACGAACGCTGATTCATTTGGTTCTGGATTTGTATCGAAACATCTACTGCGGGAAGGTTGTGTACCTAATTCGGTTCAGTGCAACAATAAGTTGGATTGTTAAAAAATATACAAGTATAATGGGTAACTAATTAAGTATCTACTTACGTTTAAGTATTTTGTTGCAATTAAATACATAAAAGTGTGATTGTATGTGACGTTATATACATTATATTAATACATCAATAGAAAGTTAATACTTTCAATAGATGTATTAATAAATAATCACCCTTTTATGTTTTTAATAAAATTAAGTTTTTGTATTTATCAATTGTAGTTTATCAACTATCTAGGTAGCCTAATATTTGTAACAAAAAATGAATTATTTTAATTGTGGATTAATTAAATAAGTACCTACCACTTTTAGTTCAATGCATATAATTATACTTGTTACAGACGTACATACAACCATTTTTTACTGAAGAAGAAGTTTCGGTTTCGGCCGGTTTAGGATTGAAAATCGTGTTTCGGAATCCTTGTTATCTATGATATAGAAACCAGCTATGTGTACAAATTAGGCTTTGGCAGAATTAATTTTATTATCATAATAATAACATTCATTATGGAATAACTTAATACGATCACAGCACATAGCTGGTATTTGTCATCATAAACTTAAGGGGCAGGGCTCTTGTCTGTGAAGCAATTTCCATATGGTCCTTTCCAGTGCCTTTTCTTTTAGATCCTGATACGACACGACGTCTACTTTTTCTTTCACTTGGTCCATGTACGCCCTTCTCGGCCTTCCTCTTTTCCTCTTCCCCTCTACTTTTCCTTCTATTATGGTCTTAATTAATTAGTCGTGTCGTATATTTAAGGTGTCCCAACATCATCCCTCTTCTGTTGGCGATGATTGACAACAGGTATTTGCAGTAATAGGATGACATAATAAAATGATGGGTGAATGAATAATTTACGAGTAAAGCATTTTTTCAGTATAATATTGACGTATAACGTAATTTTGTTCTAATTGTTGTTTTGATAAAATTTTGGAGTCTGTCAATTTGAATCAGGATTTTTATTTTTTTTTACTTAAACCTATTGCTTCGACGTATACTTCGTTATTCATTAAAAAGTTCTACAATTATAAAATTCATCTTTCTGAAAGAAGTGCCTATGCCTAATAGACAACATCATCATCTCAGCCATAAGACGTCCACTACTGAACATAGGCCTCCCCTCTGGACCTCCACATGTACCGGTTAGATGCGACCTGCATCCAGCGTAGACAACAATAAGCACATTTTCCACAAGATATAACGCATGCAGAATGAAATTTGGTCAGACTTTTAACAAGTAAAAAAAACAACAAAATTAAATTGAAATTGTATCTCAATCCTAAATTAATACGTATATATTTGATAATTAATTTGGGAAATTTTGTGGGTTGTCGCATCTTTCTTTAGAAATTATGGCCAATCAAGTCGAGCAATGAAACTGCATGTATTTTCCATAGGACACATTTGATATCATGGCCTAAATCGCCAATAATTCAGAATTTTCAGAAGTAGGGACGATTTGAAACACTGTTTGTTTCATAATAATTTCGCATTCTTTTTCTTTTCAATAAATAATATTAGAGACCCCAGTGTGATGTAACGTTTTGGCTAATGCCACTTTTCTGTGAGAGCTCGAATAAAAAAAACGTTACACTGAATCACAGAATCGAACACTTCCAAATACAACAACATAATCGTCAAAAAGATCCTTAAAGCATGGCATCACGAAACTTTAACAAAAAGCAAGCCTATCAACACCGAAAATAAATATAAACAATTATGAAAATATGACATCGTCATTTGGTCAAAAAGTGTAAAAAAACACTACTTTTACAGTTATATGCCTATTAGCATAAGTAAATATTTTTGTCAGAGTAAGTACCAATCCGAATGGACTTGGACTAGGATAGATATCAAATACATACATATATAGGATGTTTGTTTAAAAAGTTTTCCTATCGATATAGGATAAAGTACCATAAAACTGAAGTCATAGACTATGGATTCAAGGAGTTTTTATCTTGCATGAATCCTTGTTAAGATCGCTATTAAGAGACGTGAATGTTTAAGAGAATAATACAGTCTGGCAAAAAAGAGTAGAAATTAAAAAGTGGCATCATTGTAGTGTCATCCCGTTTTCTCACGCATATTGATTTGAAAGGGACGACACTACGATGTTGCTACTTTTTAATTTCTACTCTTTTTTGCCAGACAGCCTATCAACACCGAAAATAAATATAAACAATTATGAAAATATGACATCGTCATTTGGTCAAAAAGTGTAAAAAAACACTACTTTTACAGTTATATGCCTATTAGCATAAGTAAATATTTTTGTCAGAGTAAGTACCAATCCGAATGGACTTGGACTAGGATAGATATCAAATACATACATATATAGGATGTTTGTTTAAAAAGTTTTCCTATCGATATAGGATAAAGTACCATAAAACTGAAGTCATAGACTATGGATTCAAGGAGTTTTTATCTTGCATGAATCCTTGTTAAGATCGCTATTAAGAGACGTGAATGTTTAAGAGAATAATACAGTCTGGCAAAAAAGAGTAGAAATTAAAAAGTGGCATCATTGTAGTGTCATCCCGTTTTCTCACGCATATTGATTTGAAAGGGACGACACTACGATGTTGCTACTTTTTAATTTCTACTCTTTTTTGCCAGACAGCCTATCAACACCGAAAATAAATATAAACAATTATGAAAATATGACATCGTCATTTGGTCAAAAAGTGTAAAAAAACACTACTTTTACAGTTATATGCCTATTAGCATAAGTAAATATTTTTGTCAGAGTAAGTACCAATCCGAATGGACTTGGACTAGGATAGATATCAAATACATACATATATAGGATGTTTGTTTAAAAAGTTTTCCTATCGATATAGGATAAAGTACCATAAAACTGAAGTCATAGACTATGGATTCAAGGAGTTTTTATCTTGCATGAATCCTTGTTAAGATCGCTATTAAGAGACGTGAATGTTTAAGAGAATAATACAGTCTGGCAAAAAAGAGTAGAAATTATAAACACTACGATGTTGCTACTTTTTAATTTCTACTCTTTTTTGCCAGACTGTAATGTTATGTTATTATTTATTTAATATTACCTACATTTAACTTGGTCAAGATTTCATTCCGCATACGTTAGTCAAGACGTAGAACCATATAATATTGGACCAGCGATATGTTGTATTATTCATATATATTAAAATATTATCGAACCGGGTTACTCATGTATTTAATCTCTTAATGGGTCGAAATATGTCGATGATTGCTCGACATGTTTCGACCCATTAAGAGGGTCCTCGTCCGGAGCACACTTGGCCAAAACTCGATGCGTACTGCTATTGAATCTGATGTAGTGCTTTGAATTCGAATCCAATACGTCAATAAGGTAACCGTACTTGCGAGAGAAAAGTTTATAGTGTCGCGTAAAATACGGGAATCTATCGATATAATGTCGCCAATAAGTCGCCATCCCAATTTTAGTCGTGGTGGTGGTTGGTCAGTACCACCTGGTTGGAAAACGATTTTGGGTATTACGTCAATGGACAGTGTAGGCGACCCCCTATTAGCAAGTGATATAGTAAGTGTTGTGTGCAACCCCCTTTATGACAAAAGTAACACTGAGGGTAGATCTTTCCTTGTATCGCCCCCGCCACCACCGCCCGCGGCCAGTAGGGGAAGTCCGGGACACTTGACCAGGTGGGAGACTTGAACCATCCCAAATATTTCAATTCATATTTCGCGCCACCGGCGCCGTTGCCCGCTCGAACGAAGGTTGCATACTGACCTCGCCATATTGGCTGCCATATTAGCCGCCATTAGTGCGGTTCGGCGTTTAGCGAGTAGAACGTGTTTTTGCGTGTCAAAAGTGAAAAAACAATATTTTTTGTATTCGAATGCAACCTCAACAGTTTTGGAGGTAAGAACTGTTTTGTTATCACATTTTATTCATGGTTTAATGTAGTTTTATTGAATTAATAGTGTTTTAGTCGTTGGTTTCTTTGTTTCTTGAAAATTAAATATTTACACGGCAAGAGGGTAGCGGGAGACTTGACCAATCCGGTGGGAGGAGACATGATCACCGGTTCGAATCTCCCGCTCTGTTTTTATTAAATTTATATTTTATATTCATGACATTATTTTTGTTTTAGTACATCATGCCATTTGAATACAAGGCAAAGGGGGTTCTAACCGCCAGAAATTCACAAAGGAGGCACTGGAAAACGTAGGGGTGGGAGATATGAACCATTTTTCCTTTGTTAGAAAAAAATATATAAAAAAAATATTGGTATCTCAATTAACCAAATTATGATATTAAATGATACCTAACTAGATTTGACACCTCTTTGCTCAATTAGAAGCTGTTGCGACTAATTTAGAAAATGTTATGTACATATAATTAAAATGGGGTTCATCTCTCCCGGACTCCCCCTACACATTCTAGCAGGGCGCAGGCCCGCAGTATGCGTCGGGCTTTGGCCGAGGGTGCTCTGGACGAGGACCCTCTTAATGGATTGAAACATGTCGAGCAATCATCGACTTAAATACGTGAGTAACCCGGTTCGATAATATTTTAATATATTTTAGTCTCACGTTACTTGTATGTAGTTCTAAAATTATTCATATAAGTAAAAAAGCTATCTGATGTCATATTATTCGACCTTTTAATCACATTTATAAAAGGTTCGGTTTCGGTTTCGGCCGAAACTATAATAAAATACGAACCTTCGGTTTCGGTCTCTGTTTCGAAAAAAAAACATGTTTCGGTCGGACACTAGTTATTAAGCAATAACGCAATTAAAATTCACCACGCAGATCAAATATCGACCGCAAAAATGCACGGGCGCTTTATCTACTAAGAAAACAAGTCTCTGCATGTCTTCGTTTACGCGGCGCAGCGGCGCGGCGTAGGTACCTACCTAGCGCCGCCCGCCAGCCATCGTGGATTAAACCGGTTTATTGAGGTTTATAGTTACGTTCTTAAAACGTTTGCGTTCTCCTTATAGTTCGGAGTAAAACCCAAATAAACCGCTATTTACCGGTATTTTTTAAACCGGTTCCGAGCCTTGGTGGTGACTAATGTTTTCTTACTGCCGTCACCACACGGCATGGGAGTAATAGAAAAGCGAAATTCCCTAGGGAGTAATAGGAATGTCAGTACGCCAATTAATAATATTATGTCTTAAAACTAATTTTTTTGTCAGCAAGTGTGATGAATTGATGAAAAACATTGTATGCATCACGGTCGGTAAGCGGAATACTAACTCGAGTCATAATACGGAATTACTAACACTCTCGTTAGTAATTCCGTACTTACCTCCCTTGATGCACAATGTACTAATATTGCGTGGCGTGCACGAGCGCGTGGTATGCCACCAACTATGACATTTTCGATGCTACAACGTGGACTTCACGTGCACGTGCTGCACGCGTATCCGGTGTAGCTCCGCCTTAAAATTCAAGCTCATCAAAAAAAGAATCATAAATTAATTGAAACCAATGGAGAAGTTTTTTGATGCCAGAAAAAAATATAATACAGTTAAGAACTTATATTAGATACCTTGACACTCATCTGAGTATCAAGGTATCTATTATTTTAGTAATTTTATTAATAATCTTTTGTATTTTTTGTCAAGTCTCAACGCAAGCTTCGTTAGATGATAACAAAAAATACGTTTTACTTAAAAATAAACAACGGAATTTTGTTTCATTACATAATTCGTTACATTTTCGGTGATACAACTTTCTATTCGTATCAAAAGAAAAACCGGAAAATGTTTCAAATCTAGCTGTTTTAAGGAAAACAATGTTTCATAATCATCAGCCTATCTCCACTGCTGCACGTAGGACTCTCATATTCATTATGCGTATAGACGCATTAGGAGGTAAATGCCCATAATCACCACGCTGGGCAAGCGGATTGGCGATCGCAGTAATGTGTCCGCTATGATGACGCTGCTGTCCATCTTCTGTCAAAGAATGATCAGTGACACTTTGATCCCTTAGTCGGGTCTTACGACACCCGCGGGAAGACTGGGAAGAGTAAACAATGTGGTGGCGACAACAGCCGCCCCTCACACTAGCCGTATGAATCGACGATGTTCGGTATTACCGTTAGCCTGCGACCATATATAACATGGACGTCTAACGCCAGCTCAAAAATGCCCCCAAAATCAATTGTTCAATTGTGCCAAGATGGGCAGGACATAGCGCTTTTCTTAACACCGCGCTTATTTCGGCGCAACATCTTTTTACAAATGGTTATAGAATATAGCCAATCAAAAGTTTGATGGACCAATCACAACTATTTTTAAATGGCGGTTTAAGTTTTTATAGGTTGACATTGAAATTCATTGCCGTGATGCATTAAAGAAAGGGTGACATTTGTCAACTAGAATTCAGGACCGTTTTTGAAAGGCGAGGGGCCGCACATAGTGTGCCACTAAGAGGGATAGACATAGTCACTTACTACTAAGAAGATACTTGTGTGTGTGGCACTTAGACTTAGCATCTAACACACACACACACAAAAAATAGTGGCACAGTGATAAGGACGGACGATTATCGTTCCTTTTCACTTCCACTAGTAAAAAGTTTCATAAGACCATCCTTTTCGTTCTTGCTATTATTATTACGTTGTCAAATCCATATCCATATATCCATATCCGTGTTGAAAGGCAATTTACTATGGCGCCCCGCTTTGCGCTCGCGCCTATATTTTGTACGCGCCGCGACCCGCGACTAATAATTGTATCGCTTATTTAAAATATACCAGGGTGGTTAGCCAAGTTGCCAATCGCTAGCGCTTAAACGTCAATCTTAAGCGAAAGGCAGCTAACTGTCTTTGTCGCACTAATATGCAAGTGTGACAGAGAGGTTTCCCTACGATACGCTACCAAGCGCTAGCGATTGGCAACTTGGCTAAGCATTCAGTTTTACAGTCCGCTGATATTTCCTTGTAGTCTAGATATCCAGTACGAATTAGGGCACTAGACGCCAACACAATGTTTAGAAAAGAAATAGTTACCAGTGTTAGCCAGTTCGACAAACTTCATGATGCCACGAAGGTTGCTCTTCCACACGTACGCTATATCGCTTTCGCTCGGCATCTTACAGCAGCTTAACCCCAAAGATACTACCGGCGTGTTGTATCTGCGACGAAAAATCACACACTGTACTTGGGTGAATATTAGGGTGGGTCCACAGATCAGTATAGATAGCTAACGGTGGCATGGAACATGTCACAGCGTTATGGCCGATAGGCCTTTATAGTGTGACAGATGCGCGCCCTATGAGCCAGTCGCAACTTACCCGCGACTGCAGGATGAGCTCGGACATATCCGCAAAATGCCGAATTGTGCCGTTATTTCTTGTAAAAATAGGAGTGTAAATAAACATTTCAAGGACTATTGAGTCACGTACCACATGAAAGTATTGATGTTTTTAATTATTAGTTGACAAAACCACGTATTTTTACAAATAATATATAACAACAAACCGCTGACACAAATGTCATAATGATTTTACTTGGGCGTACCAATTGGTTGAACTATTCAGTGACAAATTGTATGTGCGTTTTACATTGACGGCTTAGAATAGCAAGCAAGTTGTAATTTGGTAAGTGACCGTGCAATGTATCCAATTGCTAGCGATATTCACAACCGTCCTGTCATTTCTTGGTACGGCCGCAGCGAGCAAGCCGCGAACTAGAGGTACGAC
>JALPQI010014376.1:0-32402 GCA_025490895.1 Thaumatotibia leucotreta | reverse complement strand
CTCTTTCAAAGCGTCGCACTATTTATGAAATATTTAAGGAAATTGGTCATCTAGGAAAAGTTTATAAATGACATCGATCCCTTTATTTCCGTTCAATAAGCTTTAAAAGGTTTAAAAACAAGAACTAAAATAATGAATGTTCTCGTATTATCCGTATGTTATGTGTTTTATTCCGTGTATTTCCTATTCGAAAATGGGGAAATTTTTAGCATGTATGTCTGTCACTCCTATTAAAGTGTAACTTGAGTAACAAAGACAGATTATTGAAATTGTCAATGTACGCTTAGTTCGATATACTTAATTTTCCCTTCTTTTTACTTATGACACACAGGTTGTGGTCCTATCCTTCGGCGGATGTCGAGGCACTATGGCTCTGTCCTGTAGCCTGAAAGAAAAAAAAATTCAAAGTGACGTAACAAATACGCCGCTGTCACTGTCAGTGTCAATAATAATAACCTATAACTCCTTTAAGTTGTACCAATATTGTTTATTTTATGGAATAATCTAAAAATTATAGTTGCTGTAGTTCGTTGCTACAATCAAGGTAACTCAAAGTAAAATTGAATCCGTCGTAATTCGGATTTCTTGTATTAATTCCTTATTTTAGTTTAAAGCTTATACTTGATAATATGATTTGTTGACTATTTATTTGCGTTTACAGAAATCATGAAGAAATACGCAAGGAATATGCTCTATGATAAACTACACAGAGGAGGCGTAATTGTTTGCCTAGGTCTCACACTCTACGGTACATTGCTCTTAGGCGATCATGCCTACAAGTACTTTAAGTATGTGAAGCCCAGAATAGCTGCATCTAAAGCTGCCGCCGAGCAGGAGCTACTGTCCGAAGGTGCCGCTGATAAGATATTATTAAAAGAATAGTACATCTAGTCAATGCCTTTATTTAGTTTAAGTAGGAGGTGTATTTATCACATTTGTTCATCTAATATTGCAATAAAAGTTGTTTAAAGATTGCATGTCTTTTCTCATTCGATATTCCACTCTTTTCCACAAAAAAAAAATCTGCTGTTTTTGGATTTCTTGTAATACTAATAACGTACATTCTTGGTAATCAGGCATCAATGCAGATGGTGTGCCAGATTGGTGGAAAATGTGGTTTAGTGGAAAGTAAGACTTGTTTACATAAAACACGTGCATGTAAGGGGCCACCTTCTTTATAATGATAAACAAATACACTCCTGCATTACTTAGGTTTAAAGAAATCTGTTATTATTACCTTTTGTTTCTAGCAGTAACACTTTGTTTGAAGACTTTCTAAGAATCATAATAATAATCATGGTATAGTATATTACAATACAAGTGCAAATAATTTTTTTTTCAAAAAGAGGTTCATCAGACAACTTTTTTCATAACAAGTGCCTTAAAAAGAAAAATGTACGCATGCAAAGCGTGTGCAAAGTTTACTTTTCGGCACTAGTTAGGAAAAATAACTTTTAATTTTAAGTGGATAGCAGTATAACAAATTGGATCCGTTAATATCAGTACAAGTCTTTATCCACCTATAAATGGATCTTAGACATTAAAAGAAACCAATAGACAACTGAAAATATTGAAAAAAAAAAATGGCAAAGAACAAGTTGGGCCATGCTCAGTGTAGAGTTCCGTAGTAGGTGTTCAACAATATTTTTTTTTATTCTGGAGTGGTTACCTACCTCCGAAACAAAATACTTTAGAATAAACTCTCATTTAAGACCCATTATTTTTAATTATATTTAAGAAACATTAATTTATTCAATGATACCCCACACTATAGGATTGCAGCAAAATAAAAACCTCGTTCCTGCTTTAGCCGGGTAGATGAAAGCGCTGGAAAGTGCAAAATCGGCGTCCTGCGCGGTGTCTGCTATTGGTTTCCGTAGATTTCACTAGATGGCGTGGATATACAATTCCAGATAGCGAAATCTCGCTTGGACTATTATTCAATACAGTGTGTAAATCTAATACGGGCGATCAATTAAACCAGGCATGGAATTCATTAGTGTAATCATGGATTACAAGGTTTTTTTTAAAGTTACTCTTAATTTAGACCCCACAAAAATTTTTTAAGATTATCGGAGCAGCAATGTAGGTATGAACATTTGTTATTGTTGATTTGGCAGTTATGTCATCTGCTTTTGAAATTAGCTGGCAACGAGTGCTTAACTCGCGTATGTTGCTTTAAGGTGCGTTCAAACTAAAAGAGCATTCGCTGTTCTAACCTCCCACTCTACGAAATTCGATCGGTACACAAAACGTGATTGGTTGATTTCGTAGAACGGGCGCTAGAACAGCGAATGCTCTTTTGGTTTAAACGCACCTTTACATTGCGCGCCGAATTATTTTGTATGGAAACATTTTATTCCTCTGATTTTAAGTAAAAGTTATTTGAATGTACTTATTATGTCGTAAACTAACACCCCTTAAGAGCTTCGCCCGTATTAGACTTACACCCTGTATACTCTGTGCTTGGAGCTAAGCAAAAACTATGAGCACTCATGATAATTATTTAATACTGAGCCACCGTTAAATAGTTACGATTTATAGGGCGCTCAAAACAAAGCTTTCTGTATTTCATACTCTTGTCGGCTTATGATACTACTGTACTTATCGTTTATCGTCGTTGCTGTCACGTTCGAACAAGCATAATTATAAGTGCGAAACGATAACTGGCAAAAGTGGGCCCAACATAAGCCACCTAGATAAAAGTACCTTTAAATATTCAGATATCTACCTATAACATCATACTCGTAAAAGTCGATTAATCAATTTGAATTTGAAGTCGAGTCGTGTGTGTTAGGTACTTATACGTAGGAACTCGATAAATTCCCATGCGATTGTTTTTTGTGTTTGGATGTACAGTCAAATGCAAAAATATGCATCGAAAGAATCCTCTTATAAATATGTTATTACACAATTGGGTAAAGTATACTAGGACATATTTTTGAAATTTTTTTTATACACCTTATTTTGCCTTTAACTGTACTTACCTACTTCAACTATATTTTGTTCGTAGAATTCAGCTGAACTGAACATAACGGGTCTAAAATAGGTACAAACTTTCTATTTCCACTCTTTCTATTTTCTTTCCCATAACATTTCAAAACTCATGAACTAATTTCTGCTCTTATCTTATTGTATTTTGCATTTGCCATCAATGTGGTGCTTTATTGGATTAAGAGAGTATAATATCGTTAAGGAAGCTAACTGATTCTTTTCCACCGCGTATCTCCAACTACAGTAAAAGTACTATTATTTTACTAATTGATGCTGATTTATTTATCTAAATGCTTGCATACGAGCTTACTTTTACGAGCACCACGTCGACGGATTACCAGCTGGAAATCTCGGTCTGAATTTGGCAAGTTGGTATGTTAAGGGTCTCGAGACTTTGTGTATTTTTAAATAAAAATCTTAGCAGGATACCACTACAAAAGCTTTTGAATATGTTATATTGATTCTTTGACAGTTAGTTTATGCATACATTTTATAGATTTTGCTCAAACTTTTTTATATATTAATTTAATTGTGAACGTCCTATTTGCTGCCTATTTCGTAATAAATTTCGCCGCTGCTCCTAATTTCGTGAACTTGCGGCCCCTATTTCGTGATAAAGATATTTAGAGTAAATGACTATGGTTTCTTTAACAAAATGTTATTTTTAACTAACTTGCTTAAGTTAAGATACGGATATAATTTAAATGAAACAACATGGTTAAATGAGATCCAGCTTAAAGTTTTTATTTCTTAATAATTTAACAAGATAAAATCTACCGATTTGCATACCATAATACGCTTTAGGCGGCTAAAAACAAACTTAAATAAACTTGAACATTAAACAATAAACCTCTCTTTGATTGATAACGAAATAAACATTAATTAGGGTAGACCGGGGTAAATCGGATCAGCGGGCGAATTGGATCAAGGTCCAAAATCTCTAAGGGTTGAGTTTACCACACTTTTATTCTAAGAATAGCGCTTACTCTCAGATACTAGTGACAAATTACTATGGAGTTTTGACATTACTATCCCAGAGTAAGCATTATTCTTAGAATCAAAATTTGGTAAAACGCATGCTTAGTATTTTAAAAGATTCTTCAACAATTTGAAGATTTTTTTCAAATACTAAGTGTGCTTCAATAGCACACTTCAGTTGAGCAACACTTCTTCAATTTGACGAAATGTGATAACACTAATATTATGGGTATTTTTGACCTTGATCCGATTCGCCCGGTGATTCGATTCTCCTCGGTCTACCCTACTGTCTCTCTATCGGTAAATTTACAATACTTAAATGTCTGTTTGTTACCCACTACTATAGTTTACACTATCACGAAATTAGGGAAAAGAAATAAATGCTGGTTCCTAACTTCGTGATACTGACTTTTTGAAATTCCCGCGATAATTTTTTTAAATTAATATATAAATTACGCAGAGGAGTTATAAACAATCTTAAATGTAACAAACAAACACAACAATAAGTAAAGTAAACCTAATTATAACCAAATTTATGCTGGTAAGTAATATGTGAATTTACCTAAAAACTGTGAGCTTGGGTCAGGTTTAAACTCGTTTTATGAGAATTCAAGTGAAAAAAAACTATACCGGAGTTAGCTCAAATTAAACTTAAGTAAATACAGTATCTAGTTTCTCATTTACAATACAATTTACTTTAGTTGTTATATTAATAAACAATCAATTAAAATAAGTCAAGAATTCCCTTATTTCGGTAGTATCACGAAATAAGGGACATACCAAAAATTAGGTGCAGCTTATTCCGTGAGTCAATCAATTGCAATTTTTAGCAACTTCTATGTTTAAATATTACCTTTTTCTGTGTCAAATCGATAGTTAAAGAACTCAAAGAAACACTAGAAATTTCAAATCAAAAGGACTTACCTTTGGCGTTTTATGAGCTTAACAAATGAGAGCGCGAACCTTACGGCTACGCTCGGCGCGTGCACACCAAATAGCTGTTCGCGGCACAGTGACTGTTCCGAGTGACGTATCGTGGAAAGTGTAGGTATAATAATTTTGAAATTTCGTTTGTTAAAAAGTTTAAATAACGAAGATTTTTTACCCGTTTATAATTTAAACATAGGATATTCTGATTTCTTATTATTTGCGCGGAAGTGAAAACTACCGTAATAGCGTACTATCACGTAATAGTGGCCGTTTACCTTTGATAACGAATCAGGCCTTATGTATCTATCTACTATACCTGTATGTTGTGTGTGATGGGTCTAACATACTTGACACTTGACAGGAAGGGAGATCGACATAGTTAAAAGAATATATACACTTCTCATTTTTGAAATTCACAGTATTCGTTGTTTTAATGATTTTGCCAATTCCGGGATTTAAATTTATGCAGGTTACTGGTTTGAGACGAATATAGGGAAAAAAGCGGGAATACCTAAGCCTAGGCTCTGTTATCAGTTATCACGGTACCTACATACATGTATAGACATGCTAAATAAAGTTATTTCATTCCCTGGAGACTGAAGTAAACCGTGAAATAAGGACAGCTTTTTGATACGGTCTCAACGGCTCAGTGAGTGCCTTTATATCATTCGCTGTCAGATGAATCAAGGGTAAGGGGTTTACAAATTATAAAAATATACGTATTATAATATACATACGCTTTATTCTCAGCACTTCCGAGAGTCAACATGTTGAGATACATTTGAGGTACCTACCAAACTATAGAGTATAGTCAAACAAACGTCATTATTTAGGTACACACTTCACACGAGTTTATAATTCTTGTACAGTCGAGTGCATTAATATATAGACACATTTGAAAGGGATCAGTATGGAGAAGTGTATGTATATTAATGCCCTTGACTGTACCGCCCGTGGCACATACAATGTTTTTCATCTCACCTGTGAGGTAAAAAAATAAATAAATCAATATATTTTCACAAAACTACTCTAAAATGGTCTAAATTATTTCTCAAAATCAGGGATGACTTAAATTTATCATTTTAATAACAGAAATCCCGGCGGGGCGCCGCGTTATTGCGACGTAATGTTGTATGAAAATCCTTGATTGCCCTAGGGCGTAATGACGCATCTACGGCGCGCATCGCCGCAGCGCATTGGCGCACTTACTGAACAGGGTGCTTAGCCAAGTTGCCAATCGCTAGCGCCTGCTAGCGCATCGTAGTTTTCCCTCTTTGTCGCACTAATACGAAGGAGTGACAGAGAGGGAAAACTACGATGCGCTAGCAAGCGCTAGCGATTGGCAACTTGGCTAAGCATCCTGGTGTGATGAAAATAGTAAAAAAAATGTCATAATGAGTTATACATGCAGAGACCTACGGGTAATATTATTTTGACTACGACCGGAAACGAAACGGAATAAAAATAATTTAGTTTTAACGGTACCGTATGTACCCTATGTATTTAGGGATATTGCATGTATCCTACACGTTATATTAGTCATAATACATCATCTATTCATACAATCATCACCAATCAGCATTCTTTAAATCTTTATTGTTATTGGTTACATGTAAATAATACAGGTGTTAAAGAAAGGTTGACCATTGTAGCCTGCCGATTAGGCGTACAATATAAAATTAACACTACAGATTCAAATAATAAATTAATTTCAAATTAATACAAAACAAAATGACTACATAATAATATTAATACCTTAAATGATAACAACATTAATTAATACAATTTACGCAATATAATTTAACTTAAATGTCAACATTATCATTAAAAAAATCTTTTATGTCATAATAGCATTTCCCAATAAGAAGACTTCGTAATTTATTTTTGAAAGAAGCCGTTGGTAAGCACTTTAACTTATCTGGCAAATGGTTAAATATTCTGGGTCCCATGGCAAAGAAACAATTACTATAGAAGCTAGTTCTAGGAATATCATTCGGTAAAATTGTCACGGCATTTTTTGTTTTCCTAAGAAACTTACACGCATAGCTCTTAAACAATTCCAAATTCTGTATATTTTGTACAGTGCAGACATAGTGCAAAGTATTAAAAACTGTTCCTATCATATGTATGCTGACGATATCCAATTGTACTTGCCTTGTAACCCAAATGAAATGTTTTGTGAAGTAGGTAAGATTAACGAAGACTTAGAGCGAATAACCGAGTGGTCAAACAAAAATAGCCTAGTTTTAAATCCACAAAAGTCCAAGTTTCTAATATTGGGCACTGAGAAACAGAGGCGAGGGATCTTGAGTCACAATCTTGAGATTAAAATTGGGAATCAAAATATTGAGCAGGTTGCAGAAGTAAAGAACTTGGGTGTGCTCATGGATGGTAACCTTAAGTTTCACAACCATATAGTTGATACCTCTCGAGTATGTTTTTATAGACTCAGGATCCTGTATGGCGTACGTAGGTATCTGAGTACTGAAGTGAGAGTATCTCTGTGTGAATCGTTGATATTGTCAAAACTCAATTATGCCGATACTGTTGTAGGTGGCTGTTTGTTGTCAAAAACCAAAAAGCTGATACAACGTGTGCAGAATGCATGTGCACGTTTTTGTTTTAACATTCCACCTCGGACTCATGTTACCCCTTATCTAAATAATAATGGATTAATGAATATGGAGTCACGACGTTTATTGCATTTTGCCTGTATGCTTTTTGGTATAGTAAAGACAATGCGGCCACAATATCTGTACGAGAAATTAATTTTTTCACAGAGGCATATTCGAGGAACTACTCGTTTACTTTGTCCACGGCACAGCACCGCCGCATTTTGTGGCAGCTTTAAATACTCTGCCACGAAGTGCTGGAATAATATACCGCCACCTATCAGGAACTCATTGTCAGTGTATTCGTTTAAGGCAAATTTCAAAAAATACATTTTAGATTTACAGAAAAATTGTTATTAGAGGTCTGTGCTATGGATAGGTTAATAAAATTAAAATTAAATATACGAATTTAAGAACGATGTCCTGGTTGCGCCAATCGTCATTGTTTTGTTTTTGTGTACCTTTTGTGAGACAATTACCGTTACGGGTCAATAGCTTCAAAGTTTCGCTAAATGTAATTAAGTTAAAAGTATAAACATAGATTAAATATTTATTATATGTAGCTTGTAGTTGCGCTCTCTCGGAAGGGTCCCCACGGAAGACCAGCGCCAGGGTCCTCTAGGGTCTCTCGGCATGAAGCTGAGTGTGGACCTTTTCAGTTACGCTTTATGAATGTGTACCACTGTCATTGTAATTAAGTTAAGTTTAAATTAAGCGTTCTGAATAAAGTTATATTCTATTCTATTCTATTCTATTCAAATGTTGATGAATAAAATACATGTCTCTAAAATATAAATACACGTTAGCGTCAATATTCCTAATTTGGCAAAATGAGATCTACAGGATTCTGTTTGGCGTAAGAAACACATAGCTCTTATGCATTTTTTTTGGGCTCTGAATAAGGGTAGAATATGAGTCCCAGCAGCATTTCCCCAGTACATTATGCCATATCTTAAGTTTGATGCAACATAAGCATGATAGGCATTGAGTGCACTTGCTTGCGGTACAGTGTTTGTCAAATTTCTTAGAACGTATATGTATCGATAGATTTTTTTGGTAATGTTTATTATGTGCGATTTCCAGTTAACGTGAGAATCTAATGTAATTCCTAAAAATTTAAATTCATTAACTTGTTCAATTACTTGGCCTTTATACATTATTGTAATGTCCTTTTTGCATGATTGAGGTAAATAGAACTGCATTACTTTAGTTTTCGTTATGTTAACTTTAAGATTGTTATTGTCAAGCCATTCTATGATGTTATTAACGGCACTGTTTGTTTGCGATTCGTATGTTTCCATATTACTAGACTCAACTATAAGTGTTGAGTCATCAGCAAACAGCACCATTTGTTGTTGAATTACAGATGGTAGATCATTTATGTACAGTATAAACAATAACGGCCCCAGTATGCTTCCTTGTGGAATGCCGTGTTCTACTATTTTTGATTTAGACAACGTTTTGACTTCCAATTTATTATCATTAAAATGGCTTAACTCCGTAAAGTGTTGCCGCTTGTGTAGATATGATTTTATTAAATCATACGCTACACCTCTTATTCCATAGGCATATATCTTTACCAACAATTTTTTGTAGCAAACAAGGTCAAAGGCCCTTGACATATCCATGAATACTGATAGGGATGGTTGCTTTGAATTAAGACATTTGGTAGGTAATGGTGTTAAGTAGACTATGAGTAGCCAAGATAGTCGACCTGTTCTTTCTAAATCCAAATTGTTCTTTATTTAAAATATCATACTTTTCCAGAAAGTTATATAATGAATCAAAAATGACTCTTTCAAATATATTGGATATAACCGGGATAAGCGCAATGGGTCTATAATTTTCGCATAATTCTCTGTCACCTTTTTTATATAAAGGTTTTAATATTGTTGTTTTTAGTGAGTACATTCCGTAGATTATGTAATACTTGATATTTTATAGTTAATTTATGGTGAGTTCCATTCAGTGAAAAGCAATTTAATTTACTTAATTCAGTTTTAATTTGATTAGCGTAGCATCGCAATCTATTCGAATTCCATCAAATATCAATAGGTACCTCCATGGTACCTCAATAAATTAGTGTGCCGGAAGGTCATGACCACCTACGTATACGTATGTAGATACAATCTAGTTCCCTACATACCTATCATATACCGACCTACTTACCGTGGGAAGTTGATTTGTGTAAGATTGTTCCATAATAATTATATTCCTAACTAGTGCGGAAAAGTAAACTATGCGCACGCTTTGCGTGCGTAAATTTCTCTTTTTAAGGCACTTGTTATGAAAAAGTGCGTTCGATACATGTGTAAAAACTTATTTTTAACTCGGGTGATTGTCGTCCTAGTCAAACAATTTTTTTTTGTGCTTGTATCGAATTGTACTATTATTTAATCTATTTTGTATTGTATTGTATTTTGGCAATTTTTACGCAACTCGACATCAAACGTGCCTATTTTGCGTTGTCCCAACGCTGGCCCAATGCTTCTAGGGGACTTCACATACACCCTTAAAATTCTTCGCAGATGTATGCAGGTTTCATCACGATGTTTTCCTTCACCGTAAAGTACTTGTGAATTTCAAATGATATTTTGTACTTAAGTTATTATTATTTACTAATGTACAAGACAGTCTGTGGGTAAGTACCTATCGTATTATAATTACGAATGATTAAACAAAACGTACGAATGCTAGCCGATGCTGCATGATCAACGACATGGCACCTTCAATCTTATCTCATTAATAATATTATTATTGTAGAAGTGATAAATAGAGTTCATTTATTGGGAAGTATCTGTTGAGAATTGGTAGATTTAACCTTTCCTATTTAATTAAAGTATACTTAATTATACCTACACATGGAATCAGTCGTGAACCTACAATATACTCACACTTCAATTCGTGGTATAGATATATATAATTAGCTATGTGAACGTGAAAATGAGATCCTGAGAACAAATTGCGAACATATCTATTTTGGAATCAGAATTGGTTATGGCAATTTCCTCTTCGGAACTGACAGCGATTAAAACTGAAATGGATTCGAAAGTTACGTAATCATTTGCCCTCGAAACTATATACGGGTAGAAGATATTATTTATATTACATGATTTAACCCACGTTCGAAACATACAGTAAATTTTGTGTGGGCCTCTGGGCCTGCGTATTACATGTTGTTTCTGAGCATATTTGATATTTAGATTATCTTCGGTTTCCGTGATTAGTATAACCATTTAAAACGATTGTTGTGAAATTTCGTGTCGCGATAGTGTAAAGGAATGTGGTGGCGGAGCAGTGTTAACTCATGGTTTTGAGCCAATATCCATTTTGTTACGCCTTCGCAGGTAGCTTTAGCTAGATTTATAGTACCTACTAGTAAGTGTTATCATGTTATAATATAATAAACAATTAAATAATAAGTAACGGGACTTAATCACGTACACTATTTATTAATGAGTTATCCCAAGGTTTCCGGCATGACGTTGCGCCTGTCGTCGCAGGCAGGCTGGCGAGAAATTGTACCGATATCTAGGTGCGGGTTTTACGAACTACTCGCATTTGATCTTATTGATTGATTGTAATGATTGTTACTATAGTATACACTCGAGTTGTTGCTCACAACACCCATCATAATCATCATATCACCCGGAAGACGTCCACTGCTGAACATAGGCCTCCCCAAAGATTGCCACAATGACCGGTCCTGCGCCACCCGCATCCAGCGGACTCCTGTGACCTTCACCAGGTCATCAGTCCGCCGTGTGGGGGGCCTACCCTTGCTGCGCCTTCCGGTACGTGGCCGCCACTCGAGAACCTTTCCGCTCCAACGGCCATCGGTTCTGCGCGCAATGTCGCACTCATATGTTTGAAATAGTATTTTTGCCACGCTGATTTTCATTTTATACTATTTATATGCCTACATATATATTTATACATGTAATAATGTTTATAAGGCCCCCAATCTTTTAAGTATCTATTTTCAGCAGTGAACGCATATAAATGCGTTCACTGATTTTCAGACGCTCAATGACACCGTCAATGCCGTCTTTTTTTTAGGTATCTGTATAAAAACTCAGTCCTATTCAATGCGAGAGTACAAAAAATGGGCTTCCATAATTTACACTCAAATAAATAGACGGAGTGAAGCTAATAAAATGTCCGTAAAAAGTATCTCGTGTTGTAGAAGCTGTGTGTGATTTTGTTTTGTAAACTGCCGTGCCATTTGAAAACCGTCGACGTTTGTATTTCGATTTATGACACAAAAATTCTAACCACCACTTCTGATGCTTAAATGAATAGTTATGTCTGAATAGCCGTGATTGATTATGGTTTGGCTTATGTTTACCTATATACTTTGACTTTGAATGAAAACATGTTAACTTAGAGCTTTACTCTGACGCGTAAAATGTAGTTAAATATCTACGTGTACTTACTATAGCGACTTAAATGTATCCAACCTCCGTGATTGTTAAGCCCTGAAAATAATCCAAGGAGATAATCCATGATACTTGATTGCTCAAAACCGCGCAGTTGATAAGGTTCTTTGATCACGAAATAGTATTTTTGAATAATTATGATTTCAAAGACGGTAAACCTCGTTGCCCACATAAAGATAATAGAAATACAAAAGAGATTATTTTCTTTGCTTCGAGCAGATCCATCTTCATAATAGTCCATCCTATTACACATTTTTGTCTGACGTCGAAACGAAGAAACTTGAAAAGAAATGTAATTTTGCAAATTGTATATCACAGCGATCCCTGCGGGCTCGTTTCATTTGGAACATATACGTACATGGTACACTTCGTTATTTATTACTTTTATGTTACTCTAACGTGAAAACTTGTAACATACCTACTTGCCTATTATTTGGTTTTAAGACTTCTTTGAAGTTCTTTCTCAGAGAAGGACGCTTTATGATATCAAAAATCTCACGTATAATTTAACAACTTATGATATAAGATTGAGACTTCTGCGAACCATGTTAGCAAATTAACAACTGAAATTGTAATGTTCACTCGCTAGCTTAAATGATCCCTTACACCGCGTGGTGCGATCAGTCGATCGAACAAGTCTGTTTGTTCAATTGGACTACGATTTTTTCCACTTGTTCAATCGATCAGACAATGAGGACTTCTCAAAGCCTTGTAGTCATGTTATCGGATTAACGCAATTTTAAAAGTTCATCTAGCCCGATCGATTGAACCACGAGACTTTGTACCTATAATCCTCTCATTTAGTTCACACAAAAAAATATGTTTCTGGTTGTTCGACCGATAACTTTATATTAAATGATTATTTTGTGTTCTACGTCTCATATGAAAATCATTATCTATTTAAATTAGTTGTTATCAATCAACAATTGTATTTGTTATTTACGGCAGAAATGCCAACAATTCATAACAAATGGCGATATAATTTTAATCCAAAAGTTTTGCATTTGTAGCGGACGACGTTTTACAGTAAGTACTGCCATTAAAACGTTATAGATTAGGCCTAGTGTTATATTTTTTTCTGTAACACTTGCACATTTGAGCTAAAATGAGATAATCTTCATTGCTATTCAATAAACTACCTATACTTATAGTTGTTTTTCTGGGCATTCACATGTAAGTATCTACACATTATTTTTAAATGTGTATTACTTATGAACACCTATGTATGTATATATACCCTTACTAATGTACACTTTTCTGCAAATAAATCATTCTTATTCTTATTCTTATTCTTGACTAGGGAAATGGTAAGGACAATAATGTTTAGAACAAGGATGATTTATATTCCAGAATACGTCCCTCAAAATATGAAATCGGGTTTAAACGTTGCCATAGGACAAACTAAGGGGAAAGTTGGGTTTGAGTATATAGGTGATTAATTAGTTACTGAAACTAGAATAAGAAAATGCAGAGGAAGTCGAGGTCAATTGTTCGTTTTGGAAATAAAGGTACAATTTAATGATTTTTGTTTCCGAATAGGGCCGCAGTTCTCAAAGCGGATTTCGCTCGTATCTACTAACGGATACGAGACTGGCGTTATAATGTCAAGGGTCGTCCATATTTTCCGATTCCCGTAAAGATGTCATAAAGTTTCCCTTCGGAGGTAGATAAGAAAGTTATATGGACGACGCGACCCTTACGGGCGCATCTAACTCGCACTATCCATCACGGGTAATTGCAGCACTTCCTTCAGTGTTCACAAGAAGCATAAATGGGACGACCTGGACGTGACCGCCCCGTGGGCTCATTTATAACGCGGTTCGTGGGTACACGCAGCGGAGATAGGTACATGACAGTACGCGCTGGTTTACAGGTTATATCTGTACAATATCAGTACATATGCACAGTTAATTTACCACGTTGTTTACCTATTGCTAAGATTTTCTTTTGGGAATAAAATTGGCGGCGCTTCAAATATAGGTAGATACTAAATACCCATCGCTGGGTAACCCGCTGTTATTTGTACTGTTTTTTTCTATAAGAACCCTTTCACATGTTAACATTATTGTTATGTCCTATGAATACTTCGCCGCTTATGGATTATATGTACCTACAGATTTTTACTGAACCGTGTACATATTAGGGTATATAAGCAATTGTAACAAGTGTAATTGGTGTAAGACTTCTTGTCCAATACATAATAATATTAAATAATGAAATAAGGAATTGCATATTAATGAACAAAAGAAAATGAATGTTTAACTTCAAATATAAAAGGACTGAGGATTATTGGGACAGTTTTGCACCTAGGTGTATGAGTATGTATGGGTTTCTTAAACGGGCCGAATTTTTTATTTATAGGTAGTGTAAGTATTAAGTTAAGTCCTTATATTGTTTGTTTTTATTTTATGTCGTTCTTTAATAATAAATGTGTCAGTTTTTAGTAAAACGTCGCACTTTGTCGCTTACCATAAAGACGAGATTTCCTTGTATCTTCATATGAATAACCTGACAAAGCGGCTTTATGGCAAACGACAAAGTGGAACGTTTTACTAAACTCACTCACAAATGTTTAAAAATTCTTAAACATAGATCCTCAGTTCTACCACCATTTAAGTAACTCCGGTTAGGATTTTTTTGGATAACTGATAACTATTGAATTTCCTCTCTCCGTTGCGCGTTGTGAAATAAAAATCTATGTATGATATTTTCTAGTATCAATAAAGTCTGCCGGCTATTGGAACCGTTATTTTATCACCAGATTTTCCATATCCATGTGCATACAAACTAGTTCTATGTATTGTTTTTTGTTAGTTTCAATCCACATTCAGAAACGAAAATTGAAGGTCAATATAATACCAAATCAATAGGTACAATTTTTTCGTGTAAATGTCCTACATTTGTATGGAAGGTACAGGAAAACGGATAGATTAATATCTTTAAACTCACATTAAAACTTAGTAATAGTTAAAACATGTACTTTTATTTATTTGGGCATCAACAGAAGTACATAAGAAATTTACAAAACTGAGTGTACAGTATTAAGGATTAATTATGAGTGAGCATTCACTGGAAATGGTCATTGAGGCAATGATTAACGATCCAGCCATACTTTCAAAAATTGGGTGTGAGAGAGAGAGTTAGCATTGGCTGTGTAAAGTTTTCAGATGGTATGGATATTATATTTTTCCCTGATATCCGTCGTCTAATTTTCAAGAAAATGCGGCTCTTTTATTTTATTTCCTATCACATCATCAGCCTATGATAGTCCACTGCTGGACGTAGGCCTCTCCTATTAACTATGCGTATAGACACATTACGAGGTAAATGCCCATAATCGCCACGCTGGGCAAGCGGATTGGCGATCGCAGTAATGTGTCCACTATGATGACGCTGCTGCCCATCATCAATCGTTACCAAAAAAATGGTCAGTGACACTTCAATCCCTTAGTCGACTCTTACGACACCCGCAGGAGGAGAAGGGGTGGTGACAAATGTATTCTTACTGCCGTCACCACACGGCAATTTATTTCCTATAAATTGTTAATAATCTTTTTTTAAGTGAATGAGGTGACATTTGTGCAGCACTCACTTAGACAAGGTTTGTTAACAATTTATAGGACAATCTTTCAGAAAACTTTACATAGCCAGTGTAGCCAAAATGCCAAACGCTAATGCTTAAACGTGTACGAAACGCAACTGTTTTTGTTACTCCAATAAGATAATGCATGACAGAGAAAGAAAACTTTATTATGATAGACTAGTGAGCTTTAGCAACTTGGCTACGCACTCATATTTCGCGTAGCAATCTTTACGGCGCAGCGGCATGGCGGCCTGTGTGTTCCCACTCGTGGCAAAATTATAGTAGTAGGGTGAATATCTGAGCGTTTCAACCGCCTAATTTTGGTGGCATCATTTTTGCCGAAGTTTATAAACGTCTCAATGTTATACTTCGTCATTTGTTTCAGGTACCGTGCCTCCTTCAAATGACAATGTAGCACATTGTAACGAATAGAAACTTAGGCAAAAATTATGCCACCGAAATTAGGCGGTTGAAATGCTCAGATATTCACCTAGTAACCAATTTCGGAATAGAAAGGATCTAACCCCCTTATTCATAAACGACTCTTAATTTAGCAAGCCGTTAAGTATTATTTGTCTCTGTTGGTCTTATTGACATACATATTGATGAGACTGAAAGGGACAAAGAATACTTAGCGGCTTGTTAAGTTAGGGGACGTTTATGAATAACGGGTAAGATCACTCCAGACACACACACGACTCCAGTCTCTACAATGTTGTTGATGTTCATCGTTCACACCGGTGATATAGAATGAGAGATAGACAGAGTATTTTATATTATTGAAATAACTTTTGAGCAGAATTCAATTATTTTGGTAATATGTAACATATGTTAGTCATCTTCGTAGAAGCAGAATCGTTCGATTAGATATTTCAATAAAGATAAAAATGCAGAGTTAAATATCAGAAAAATGTATTTGACGTGAGCTTACGAATGGGTAAGGAGATTTAGAGGCTAAGAAGTTGTTCCAAGCTTTGCATCATGCAACTACATACTTGATTGTCTTGGTCCGTCAGGAGTGTGTACACCGGTAACAGTTAAATCACTACCAGTAATGTGGCTTTAATTCAAAATATTATTTCATGAAATAAAACTATGAAAACGGATAAACTCGCGTATATTAACTAATTTTAACTTCATTCCGACGTTTCGAACACTTTACAGGGTTCGTGGTCTGCGGATGACGAACCACGAACCCTGTAAAGTGTTCGAAACGTCGGAATGAAGTTAAAATTAGTTAATATACGCGAGTTTATCCGTTTTCATAGTTTTATTTCATGAGTAATCCTCGCGGTAACCGAAGAAAATATTAATATTATTTCAATTAGATTAGATTATAAGTAATGTGTAGTTAAATATTAATAGCAACACTTACACACAAATATTACAATAAGGGCTGATTTTTCAATCGCCAGATAAACTTATTCGTTAGTTAAAATTATAACTATCCTTTTCTAAAGTCATAAGTCAAAACAGGTAGAGCTAGCGTTTATCTGACAGATACTGTTAACTGGCAATTGAAAAATCAGTCCTAAATAAATCAGAATACCAATGGAACGAGGGGTTTCCTTTTTATCACAAATTTTGAACTAATTTCTATTAGTATTAGATAAAAAAACTATAAAACTAAACAATATTCTTTGTTAAAATCTGAACCTTTTCGGAAGACTGCAGCTAATGGTGGCCTGTACTATATTTTGGTTGGCTTTGAAAACAATGATTGTCTTTAAAATAACAGCATAATATGTCGTAAACTAGATAATATGAGAAAGGCGAGCGTTCAGAGGAATTGAATGCTGTTAAGTAGAAGATTACTGATTTCCAATCCAGGCAAACTTTTGAATGGTCAAACGAATTTTTATTCAAATAGGTATGTCAACAAGCTTAAAACATAAACTTATTTCCATCAAAGGTACCTATTTGCAGCATTGCAGCATTTTAAGGTGCCAATTTAATTCAACTTGCGAGGCCAACTACAATATAAGTACACGTGACTGTACGTGTCAAAAACCTATACCTACGTCAAAAATGTTTACACGTTTGCTCCTTATTACAAGCGAGTAAGGTGCAAATCTTCACCGTCGAGTGTACAATAATTAAACAATCACGGATCTAAAGGATTATTAGCAATGGTTAAACAAAGAGCCGAATAGTGGAGCGAACCCTCGCTTATTATTTAAGGTGGAATGTCACGGTCAGCTAGGCACTACTACGCCAATAGATGGCGTTACAGTGCCTAGCTGGTGCGAATTCTACGTATTTTTAAATTTTATGTATGATAATGGAAATTATTTTAATAAGTGATGTGTTTGCCTAAAATAAACTGCTATTTCTAATGTGGCCAACTAAATTTCAGATGAGGTTTAATTTACAAAATAAGTTTATTTGAATAAATACGAAACGCTGTCGCGCTTGCGAAGTATGCACACACACATTCAAACCCTTATTCGTTGACGAAACTGATTGCTTATTTCTTCGGAACGTGTTTTGAACTTGGATTAGTCTAAGTTGGATGACCGTCTGACGCACATTCATGAGGACCAAGGTTCAAATCTCGTAATATCAAGATATATATTTTTTACTTTATAAGACTTTTTATTTTTTTATTGATACTTACTTTACCTATAATCACAATTATTCCAGTAATGCCTGTGGCCTATCCCACAAATCTTCACAAGCGTACAATTCTACAAAATTGTATAAATTCTCATACAAAATAGTTGTCAACTTTGTAGAATTGTATGCTTGTAAAGTTTTGTGGTATTGGCCCCTGAACTAGCCACCTAGGTTTAATTTTGGTAACCTTATTTATTTACTTAAAAATGTTTTCAGGTGATGTTATGGCATCCAGTTCCGGTATTTTTTGCATGGTCAATGTGGAATAGACCATACTACAAAAAACCGGACCTGGATGACCTAATAGGTGTACAATCAGATTGGGACGGAATCTATTCTATGACCTCAGACAAGTTTTCATATATGTATAGTTATATATTTGATATTTCTAGTCACTTTAATTATTAGATTCCTTCCCATTCTAATCACGCGCGGAATACATAGATAAAGAAAACAGATCAATTCATAAATTCAGTGTTTTATTTACATCATTTCATATTATTTTTATTTATTCTTTCTGGTTTTAGTAGGTACTATCTCTGTCAATATACAGTTTTTATAAAATATCACTAGTGTTGGCAACATGATTTCTATAAAAGTTTCGTCGGTCATTTGTGACACCTGTGGCCTATACCACAAAACTTTACAAGCGTACAATTCTACAAAATTGTATAAATTCCCATACAAAAAGTTGACAATTTTGTAGAATTGTACGCTTGTAAAGTTTTGTGGTATAGGGGCCTGCAGTTGGCCTTGGATCTGAAATGAGAATACTCGTTGTTAAAATGGTGTCTGATGATTACTGGAATAAAAAATACAGTTCAGCTTTATCTAGTTAGATGGTGGTGATCCTGACTGCGAAGTTAGGGAGGGAGCCTGGGTTCAAAACAGGTTCAGTGAGTATCTACAAAAAGGTTATAGTTTTAAAAGTTGAAGGCCTGGAACTCATCATCCCTCGGGAAACTAACGTTTCCGGTATTTACATTAAAAATATGTTATACTTATAATATATATTGCTATTTATCTACATGACAAATTTCCTGGGTTATTCCAATCCGTGGAGCTGTTGTTTCGAAAACAACAAATGTTTTTATTATAATATAAGCATAGTGAAAATATGTAATAAACAATCTGTTGAAATAGTGGGAGGAAAGATACTCTACCGGACTTACCTTTTGATTTCTCCGTAATATAGTATAATTTCTACAAGGCTTCGCTTACGAGTTTTTCCCGAGCCCGAGTATCGGTGTTTTTTATAGCCTTTCCTTGGCGTTTGTGGCTCCATTCTCATGTAAATCACTGTAGATGCCACGCTATAAAATATTTGAAACAATCGTTAGCAATTTAGCGTCAATTCGGATTATACAAAGTAATTACAAACCAAAGTAACCAAATGACTGCCGGTGTGCCGGTGATTTTGAAAGAAAGAGTGACGTTTGAATTAGTGTTGCCGACGTTGCCGTGCCAAATGGATTATACGTTCAGTTACACGCGACTATCATTTAGTACGCACATTTATTTTAATAACATTAAATGTAAGAAGTCCAACCTATAGTAGCGTAAACTTAACTATTATGTATATATTTTCTATAATAAATGGTCTTCTGATACAAAATATAAAAATCAAGCAAATCGATCGAATACGAAATATCATAAAATAGTACGCGGGTTGGCTATTGGGTGTATATATGACTTATATGGCAACATTAGCAACGCTTTCCGTTTGATGCAGTTTGATGGAACAAAATAAAATAACAAATTGCACGACATGCGTTCGGTTTGACAGAGCGGCAACGCAGCATTTGTGGTCAACTGGCAACGTCGCTTTTTAACGCACACGCCGAAGATACGATTGGTGTATGACACTGTCGCCGCCGACCCACACATTGACAAATTTGTATTAAAATAAAGTAGTGTTTTAAGCTATTATTTGACCATTTTTATTACGGAAATAGAATTTGCCGCAAATAAATATCAAAATGATTGTGGATGGAAGTAGTTTCATTGTAAAACTATGCTCCATTTACCCATATTTGAATAAATCAATTAGTATGAAAAACGAACCACCTTAACAGACTTTATCGACAATGCAAATTACATTGTAAATCCAGTTTAAACAATGGTGGTAATCTAGCGTGCTTTGGGCTGTTATTTACGCTTATAGATCACTTTGCTTCAGGTAAACTAGTTACTATTTATGCATTGGTAGTACAGTCAACCAATCGGAACCTTAGACCACGCGGGAACTATATCAAAGCGTGTAAGAAATCAGATTGTAAGAATATTTATTATTATCAGAATGGGATATAATATCTTATAGAATTGACTTCGTACTAACACATTTTACAAGACAAGTTTCGTCGATATTCTAGAGCAAAAAGCTAAAAAGGAACCTACCAATGAATGTGAATATAATGATTCGACATTATTTAATTTAGTTATTACCACGCAACGTCCCCCCCACACAAGCAGGCAGTCTACGTACCTACAACGGTACTTTCTCATCTTTTCATTTTGATCAGGCATCCTGAGACAGCGGTGGAGCCACTAGTTTCGCAGTGAGGACCATACTTGGTGTTGCTATTCGGTCGATAGTCTATGGCATTATAGGGTTCTGCCAAATTAGATGACTATAATCCCTTTATCTAAATTTGGCTTAATGTTATTATTAGTTATGTTGGCATCGAATTACCCCACTAATATGGAGCTAGTTTGCGTAAGACCGGTGCACTGATAACTGTATTAAATTGATATTAAATTTGGATTGAATTAAGGCAAACGTAATCAGGATCCAGGAAGGGTCTACTAAGTCTACTTTATCCGAATATCGATATTAAGTCTACGGAAACCGGATGATGTTTATTCGGGATTTTTACAGTCCAAATTCAGTAAATAGTGAAAAATCCCGAAATTAATAAGTCAATTCATAAAAAAATACAAATTATCAAGGATAAATACGTCAAGCGTTGTTTGTCTGAAGTTATTAAAATGTTACGATATAATTTTACATTAAGTAGCTTTAAAAATAGAACCTTGTCGTTATTATTTAGCTGTCTGAACTTTGCGCTGAAGTGAAATATGAATGGCTAAAATGTCAGTCGCATTTGTTTAATCTCAAGAAGCGCAATATCAACATTACTTTTGGATTTGTTTTGACGTTAATGTAGTATATCTCGCTCTGTTATATTGGAGTGAGTTAAGGTTAGCTGCGAAAGATTTCAAGATTGCATTGGAATCAATACATAACGTTAAAATGTTGCTACAGGTGTAATAGAAATTAAAATGAGAGATGAAGTTGTTCAAAGAGGGGTCACGGATATTTGTATTTGATTACGTGCTAGAGGGCTCGGACAAGGGATTTATCCCTTGTCGTTGCGAAGATATTATTATCCTATTGAAAAAGTGTGAAATTTTCCGAATGTATATTTATTTGTCATTTGTGATAATTTCAACTTATATAGAATTGGCTTCGTACTAACACATTTTACAAGACAGGTTTCGTCGATATTCTAGCGCAAAAAGCTAAAAAGGAACCTAACAATGAATGTAAATATAATGATTCGACATTATTTAATTTAGTTACTACCACGCAACGTCCCCCCACACAAGCAGGCAGTCTACGTACCTACAACGGTACCTATTTCTAAACATTCTGGTAAGTGATAATATCCAGATTTGTAACATTGAGTACTGAATACCTATATTAATAACATCAATATTCTTTTAATTTGTATATTTCACTTCAAACCTTCACGCAATAATCACTTTGTAAATATGTGTGTTGTACTAAAGTACCTATCGTACAATATAGGGTTAATCAACTAACACTGAGTTAACTGGTTAAATCCATATATTTTTGACACTGTAACCGCTTATTCCTAGATTGTACCTGAAGTGGACCTGAATGAGCCCTGGAAGCCTATTTAAAATCTCAACTTGTTTTGTACTATTGTAATACAACTTTGACAAAGATTTCTACTCAGCGAACTAAAAAGCTTATGTACATACCTACTTTCTTTTTGAATCGGGAGATTTATAGCTATCAGTAAAATTAGAACCACGGTGTACTTTCATTTGACATGCATGTAGGATCGGAACGTAAGAAGATGAGTGGAACGGAGCGTACGTGTGAGAGAAGGATGGTAGACGGTGCGAGAGGGACGGGAGAACGATTTGAATGGGGAACGAAAGAATGTGTGGTGTGTAAGACGTGGTGTGAAAGAAGTAAAACAATTTAGCTGGTGAAAATAAATATAAATTAACGAAGAAACGCATTTTATTCGGAGGCAATAGAGAATCCCACATAATTTTGGTGTCTGAAGCGTGATTGCCTAAATAATATTTAAGAAACGACGAAATTGAAAAATTTGGAAAATTTTCATAGGAAAAAAAAATGGCGTCCGATGGAAGTTTCAATTTTAATATGGTATTAGACGGAATACCGAAGTTCAGCGGCGACGATAAGGCGCACTCATCTGCGAAATGGGCTCAAGATATTGAAGACAACGCAGAAATCTTCAGTTGGACGGAAGCCCAGATCCTCATTGTAGCGCGAAGATCTTTAGTCGGCACGGCGGCGCTATGGCTACAATCCGAGAAAACCTTCAAAAAATACGAAGATCTCAAAGCGGCAGTATTTAAAGAATTCCCGGATTCCATTAACATCAAGGAGATGCACGAGCTGATGGGTAGTAGAAAGAAGAAGAAGGAAGAGTCCTACTATCAGTATATGCTGGTCATGAAGGAGTTGGGTAAACGCGCAAAATTCCCAGATTACATAGCTATACAATACATTATCGACGGCATAACTGATTACGAGCTTAATAAAGCTATTTTGTACGGCGCAACTACCTATCCGGTCCTAAAAGAAAAATTACAGTTATACGAAAAGATGAAGATGAAAACGAAGACAGAAAAATAATCATAATAAGATAGAAAAAGATAATATGAAGAATTATTCATCATCGTCGGCAGGTCGAAAACGGTGCTATAAATGCGGCGAAGATAATCATTTGGCTTTGACATGTACGAAGGGCGTCAAATGTTTTCGGTGTAACGAGTTTGGACATATCGGAAGTCAGTGTACATCGAACAATTTAAAAGAGCGCGGCGATGTTCCGGCGGCGAAGTCGTTTCACGATTTCTGTAACAACAAAGGGAGACAGCAATCATCGGGTTCGGCGGCGGCGACGGATAGTCGGCGGCAGTCGGCCATGTTTGGGCAATCGGCCAATGAGGAAGCGCGCATCGATGACAACTTCACTATGGCGGATGTCATTGTCAGCGGCCGGTATTTGGATGTAAACAAACACGACGAAAAGATTGAAAATATTTCCGATGAGCCGATGAAGTCGATTTATTTCTGCGGAATGGAAGTAAGCGCATTAATTGACTCGGGTAGTGCGTTAAACCTTATTAGATTGGACGTGTTTAATAAATTAAAAGTGGAAATGTGCGTGGAGGACAAAGTGATAAACGGATTTGGACAGTCGGCGGTAAGATCGCTTGGAAAGTTTTACCAAAGTGTTATAATTGACGGGAAGTGTTATAACGATGTGATATTCCATATTGTATCCAATGATGCTATGCCATTTCCAGTAATTATAGGTCGTGAATTTCTGGATACTGTAGTGATGGTTATGCGCGAGGGTTCCGTAAAGTTCATATCGGAGGATGACGGATGGTTGGCGAAGGTGAATTGTGTGAATGAGGGTAGTGTTTCAGGTCACATTCACGACAACGTTGTTAAAGAAGAGGTGGAACGACTGGTGGCTGAATACAAACCTATACAAACAAAGGAGGCGCCAATCGAACTCAAGATCATACTGAAAGATGACATCCCCGTGGCACAACGTCCGAGAAGACTTTCCTTGGCAGAACAGCAGATTGTCGAAGAGCAGGTAGATGAATGGATGCAGAAAGGAATTATACAGGTGAGTTTTTCTGAGTACACTAGCCCGTTAGTTTTAGTAAAAAAGAAAGATGGTTCAACCAGAGTGTGTGTTGACTATAGACTGCTTAACAGGAAAATGGTTAAAGATGAGTTTCCTCTACCACTGATCGAAGACCTAATTGACAAGTTGAAGGATGCTAAGTTGTTCAGTGTGCTTGATTTGAAAAATGGATTCTTCCATTTAAGGATAAGCAAGGAGTCAGTCCCATATACATCGTTTGTTACGCACCATGGGCAATGGGAATTCCTAAGAGCCCCATTCGGTTTATCAGTCTCACCGAAGTATTTCATGAGATTCATCACCATTATTTTTAAAGATTTAATTCAAGAAGGTGTTATGATGGTATTCATTGACGATATAATAATTCCAGGTCAGACGGAGCAAGATGCACTCTCAAAGCTGCAACGAGTATTGGAAGTAGCTGCGGAGTATGGTTTGGAAATTAATTGGAAGAAGGCACACCTGATATGCAAAGAGATTGAGTACCTAGGGCATCTTATCAAAGAAGGGCAGGTACAGCCAAGTCCAGACAAAATTAAGGCAGTAGCATGTTATCCAGAGCCAAGAGATTTTAAACAAGTACAAAGTTTCATTGGTTTGACCTCATACTTCCGTAAGTACATACAAGATTATGCACAGATAGCAAGACCCTTAACTGACTTGATGAGAAAAGATGCTAAGTTTGTTTTTGGTCAAGAACAAAGGGAAGCCTTTAACATTTTAAAGATTAAGTTGACGAGTGAACCAGTTTTAAAGATATTCAATCCGAGGTTACACACAGAACTTCACACAGATGCGTCGAGCCAGGCTCTGGCAGGTATACTTATGCAGAGAAGTCAAGATGGAGAACTGCACCCTGTATACTATAGAAGTAGACGTACAAGTGAAGCAGAAAGTCGATATTCAAGCTATGAACTCGAGGCTCTAGCTATTGTGGAATCTGTGAAGAAGTTTCACCATTACCTATTTGGTATTCACTTTAAGATTGTTACAGACTGTCAAGCGTTTGAGCTCACTTTGAAAAAGAAAGATCTGACAGCTAAAGTGGCAAGATGGGTACTACTATTGGACCAGTATGACTATGAGATAGAACATCGACCGGGTGTTAAGATGCCACATGCAGATGCTCTTAGCCGGAATCCATACGTGGCCATTGTGGTAAGCTTGCACGAGAACATTAGCCAAGCTCAAGAAAAAGATGAGGAGCTCAATGCCATTAAACAGCTGATTTTGAAAGATGGAAATTACAATGACTTTTATGTGCAAAATAACATACTTTACAAAGGTGATCAGCGGCAACTGGTGGTACCTAAGATTATGGAAAAAGAGGTTATCAAGCAGGTACACAGTAATGGCCATTTTGCCATGAGAAAGATGAAAGATGCTATAAGCAAAGATTACTACATAAGAAACATGGACAGGAAGATTGAAGAAGTAATTACAAGTTGTATACCTTGTTTATTAGCTACCAGAAAAGAAGGCAAACAAGAAGGCTTATTGAATCCTATTGCAAAAGAAGGAACGCCACTGCATACATTGCATTTAGACCACATTGGACCGTTGACTGAAACAAAAAAGCGTTACAATCATATACTGACAGTTGTGGACGCATTCACAAAGTTTGTGTGGCTCTACCCAACGAAGTCAACAACCAGTGCTGAAGTGATTAGCAGGTTGCAATTACAGCAGCAGACATTCGGTAACCCGATACGCATTATTACCGATAGAGGTACGGCATTCACGAGCGGAGCTTTCCAGAAGTACTGTGAAGATGAAGGTATCCAGCATGTGACTATTACGACTGGAGTAGCCAGGAGTAACGGCCAAGTAGAGAGAATCCATCGTATTATGATACCGATGTTGACCAAGTTATGCATAGAAGATCAGTCTCTATGGTACAAGCACGTGGGACGAGTACAGAGAGCTATAAATAGTACGTATCAGAGAAGCATAGATACCTCACCTTTCCAGCTGTTGACCGGTACTAAGATGAACTGCAAAGAGGATGTAGAAATATTAAACCTGTTGCAAAAAGAAATTATAGCCCAGTTTGATGAAGAAAGAGAAATTCTAAGGCAGATGGCCAAAGAACAGATTCAGAAGATCCAAGAGGAAAACATAAAGAGTTTTAATAAAAAGAGGAAGCAGAGCTCTAAGTATGAAGTAGGCGATCTTGTTGCGATTAAAAGAACACAGTTTGGGCCAGGTCTAAAGATTAAGCCGAAATTCTTAGGACCCTACAAGGTAACTAAGGTGAAGCGTGATGATCGCTACGACGTGGAGAAGCTTTACAGCGGCACGGAGGGGCCGAACAGGACATCTACGGCGGCAGACTTCATGAAGAGGTGGCCTGACGAAGACTGCGAGTAACTGGTAGGATTTTTAAACTTATTTTTTTTGATCTTTATTTGATGATGGTGATGCACGAAAGAAACCTTATTTCTCGGTTACATATTTTCATAGCGTGTATTTTAAAGACGGAACCTAAGCGGATAAACCTGATCTCAGTGATCTCACAAATAAGTATTTTTAAGTTAGCTTAAATTTTAAAGATGTCAAAGATCGTTACATAACATAGACTGTTGTTAGAATATTTTTATAAGTTGTTTATTTACGCTGTTACCTTAAATTTCATGTTGCCAAAATGCTGTTATTATGTAAAATGCTATGTTGAGCACAATGTATTTAAGACAGTTGTTGTTTTGTTGGACAACTTTAACGTAAGATGTTTGTATGATGTGAAGATGAATGAACGGGAATGATATCTGAGGGCAGATATTCTGCAGGACGGCCGAGAATGTAGGATCGGAACGTAAGAAGATGAGTGGAACGGAGCGTACGTGTGAGAGAAGGATGGTAGACGGTGCGAGAGGGACGGGAGAACGATTTGAATGGGGAACGAAAGAATGTGTGGTGTGTAAGACGTGGTGTGAAAGAAGTAAAACAATTTAGCTGGTGAAAATAAATATAAATTAACGAAGAAACGCATTTTATTCGGAGGCAATAGAGAATCCCACATGCATTATATTATAACACTTAATTGTACCGCCTTAAGCATATCTGTCTATCACTAAGTCACATTCATAATCGGGCACAGAATAAAAATTTTAAAGTTCCTTCTTGACTACGGAACGCTAAAATCTAATGACAAAGCGGAACAATATTGGCACAAATACGGCAAAGTGAACCACTATAAAACTCCCCGCATTCTTTTATCAACCTTGCTTTCAGGCATCGGACAGCTACACTCGATACGAAGGACATGATTAATAATTCCCGGTCCATTATTCACAATTGGTTTCTATAGCGGGCTGACAGCGGGGCTGATAATTCGTTAAGTCCTAAACCGCGACCGCTGCGTGGGCCCGATAACACTCCAATAGGATTCAGCAAATATTTAACTGGGTTATGCGGCGTCAGTGTGGATGTGGATGCGTTCAGCCTTGTTCGCTGCATAATGATGCTTGCTTTACGAATTGTTCTCGGGAACTCATTACCTCCAAGTTAAATATTTAGCTTCATCCTGTGCAGCGTCTGTCCTTACTTAGGTTTTACCCTTTTAAAGGAAATCTGCGTTCAGAACTCAAGCCCCAAATATTGCCCATATGTTTGTACGTATGTTTGCTAGAGAGGGAATTGTATTTAAATAAATAAATAAATATCTCGGGACATCTTACACAAATCGACCTAGTCCCACGGTAAGCTCAATTAAGGCTTGTGTTGTGGGTATCAGGCGACGATATATACAGGGTGGTCCAAACCTTGACGTCAAAAAATTTTTTTTAGGTTCCCTACATCATGGGCTATCAGAATATACCCCATGTATGTTAGCCGATTTTTTGTAGTTTTCGAGTTATGAATTTTTGAAAATTTTTTTTTTGAGAAAATCTGGAATGAAGAAAAATATTGATAAAAAAAACTATTGGGATTTTTTAATATTTTCTTTCTGTTAAAGTATTACTACAAATAAAGCATTTACTGACAAAAAAAATTGCGTCCTCACTTTGATACAAGTAGGATAAAAACTACAAAATTCAAAATTTTACGTTAAAAATGCATCAAAATAGCATTAATGTACTTAAATAAAAAAAATAAAACGTATCCCAAGGATTTTTGGTAATGTAATGACTGCCCTAGACCTTAAACCTTCGTAAAAGCAAAAAAAAAGTAATACTTAATAATGAGGATTTTTCGGAGTAGTCGGTCAAATAAACTTAAAAAAAACTTCTAAATTTTTAATTTAAAAATAAAGTGAAATTTCGTCTGTTTTGTTGTTCTTATCAATAAACAAAGACAGAAAATACCACGAAAACTCAATTTGTGTAGTTATTCAAGTAATTTTTTACTACTTTAAAATTTTAAGTTTTTTAGGGTTCCGTAGCCAAAATGGCAAAAACGGAACCCTTATAGATTCGTCATGTCCGTCTGTCCGTCTGTCCGTCTGTCACAGCTGATTTACTCGGAAACCATAAATGCTACAGTAACGAAATTTGATGAGGATATGTCTTGTATGAACCACTACAGGATTATGATACTAAATTGTAAAAAAAACCATTGGGGTGGGGGCCCTCCATACATGTAACTGAGGGATATAAAATTTTTTTTAGTTGTATATAAGCGTGTGGGGTATTAATAGAAAGGTCTTTGATAATGATATGAAGGTTTATACATCTTATTTAAATTTAAGCAAATTGTTTTCGAGATATCAGCTCTCAAAGTCTGAAAAATGTGTCCCCCCCCCTCTATTTTTTAAACTACGTGATATAAAATTCTAGAAAAAATATATGTTATGCACAATAATAAACTCTATCAACGATTTTTGGTTTGATTAAATTATCTCTTACAGTTTTTGAGGTAGGTTGATTTAACTGTATTTTTTTAATAATAAATTGATAATGGTACGGAACCCT
This sequence comes from Thaumatotibia leucotreta, assembly GCA_025490895.1. Lineage (NCBI taxonomy): Eukaryota > Metazoa > Arthropoda > Insecta > Lepidoptera > Tortricidae > Thaumatotibia > Thaumatotibia leucotreta. Next base: position 3,386 of record JALPQI010014376.1, on the reverse strand, counting down.
TCGCGCGCGAGTCCGACTCGCACTTGGCCAGTTTTTTTAATAGTAGTAGTAGTTTATTTGACAGACTACTCCGAAAAATCCTCATTATTAAGTATCACTTTTTTTTTGGCTTTTACGAAGGTTTAAGGTCTAGGGCAGTCATTACATTACCAAAAATCCTTGGGATATTTTTAATTTTTTTAATTTAAGTACATTAATGCTATTTTGATGCATTTTTAACGTAAAATTTTAAATTTTGTATTTTTTATCCTACTTGTATCAAAGTGAGGACGCAATTTTTTTTGTCAGTAAATGCTTTATTTGTAGTAATACTTTAACAGAAAGAAAATATTAAAAAAACCCAATAGTTTTTTTTTATCAATATTTTACTTCATTCCAGAATTTCTCAAAAAAAAAAATTTCATAAATTCATAACTCGAAAACTACAAAAAATCGGCTAACATACATGGGGTATATTCTGATAGCTTATGACGTGAGGAATCTAAAAAAAAATTTTTGGCGTCAAGGTTTGGACCACCCTGTATAATAGATAGATACATATAGATACTTAAATACATAGACAGCCACGACCAAGGAACAAATATTTGTGATAAATAAATACACAAATAATGCCCTCGCCGGGATTCGAACCCGGAACCTCCAGCTTCGTAGGCAGGGTCACTACCAACTAGGCTACGGAGGCTGTCAAGATGTATGTCGTCCACGCATTGACAAGAGTCGTGTTTCGAAGTTCATGGGCACTATATTTCAATGTACCGATAATCGTCTTCCTGTACATGAAGACAACTGTACAGATCTAATTCTAACTCGACGTATTATATTGCAACCATACCTTTGTCTGAGACCAATATCGCTTACTAAGTACAGGCGAACATTCGGGTCTACATTTACCAGCATAAGTTTAGTGTAACCGGGATATTTTTATTTAAAGTCGTGACACTCACTTTTTTGAGATAGGTAGGGTTAGGCCGCTAACACGAGGTTAAACGGATACCTAACAGCGTCAAAAATGCCTGAGTGCTTAGCCAAGTTGTACTGTTTATTATCATATTTCATTTTGATTATTTTTTAGGCTGGCCGTAGCAAGTCCTTGAACAGAAAAGTACTACTTTGTTCCCTTCTAGCAGGTAAGAAAAGACCCGTGTTTGAATAGGTGGCGTCTAAAACATTTTTTAATCTTCCATTTCTTGACCGTAATGAAATTTACATGAAAAAATTGGTACGAGAATAATCTTGACAAAACAGCGTCAAAAATGCCTGAGTGCTTAGCCAAGTTATACTGTTTATTATCATATTTCATTTTGATTACTTTTTAGGCTGGCTGTAGCAAGTCCTTGAACAGAAAAGTACTACTTTGTTCCCTTCTAGCAGGTAAGAAAAGACCCGTGTTTGAATAGGTGGCGTCTAAAACATTTTTCACCACACTGCTCGTAAACACGCTGTTTGTCCTTCAATTTCAGAGCGCAAAACTGTGTTTTAATCTCTAGAGGTTAAAGTAATTTTTTTTTAATCTTCTGGATAGACTAAAGCAATAACTTATACGGCCTGAGAGTGAAATAAGCTTTTTGACGTTTGAACTAGACAGTACGTTCGAAAACTCAATAGTTTCAAACAGATTCATACACATGAACCTTTCATAATATTATATTCCATATGCTAAAATCCAAATTAAATACCACATTTTGTTGTAAAAGGCTTTTAATTAAAAGTTCTAAAAATACGACACATAAAAACAATAGGAAAATGAAAGTGTTGACACTATGCAAATTTCAGAACGCATCCGAATATTTTCTTGTTTTAAAATTTAAACGAGTTCGGTCGTGTTTTGTTTTCTGTCATTGGTGATATCTTAGTTTAACATACTTAAGTGGCTTTGGGATAATTGCGAAATGCGAAAGTGGGATGATTCCGAAAATCACAGAAAAATCGCCAATAACTACATGAATCTCATTTTGGAATTATCCTGAATTTTTAAGCATTGCCACGCCAAGATAAATATTTGAGGTTATTGTTTTATTATTAGTTGATTTGTTTATTTTTTGGAAGTTGAGGACTTGCAAATAAATACATACCTTCTAATTTGTTATGTTTGAGTTTTATTTCGCATGTTTTCTCGCTTTAGTGTGGTGAAAAATGTTGTTTTTTCACCATTTTGTGTATATTGAAACCCTCGCATCGCTCAAGATTCCATTTTATGAACCACTCGCTGCGCTCGTGGTTCAAATACTGGAATCTTTCGCTTGCTCGGGTTTCAATATTTGCACGAGAGTTAAACAATCACTTTGTTCCCTAGTAAAACAAATAACTATTTTAATCTTCAATTTCTTTACCGTAATGAAATTTACCTGAAAAAATAGGTACGAGAATAATCTTGACAATATTTTGTCTCTTACTAGAATCGAAAGAACTAGCAAATCTGACTGAACAGAAATCGCAGAAAAAAAGCTATATATTACGGTATCCGAAACAATAACGAGTAATTGTAGATCAAAATCGGAAACCTTAAGTTCATCTTCTAAGAGATGAGAACACAACACAGGTTCTATTCCCGGCGCAATCGAAGTCTATTTCCGAGATACTGAATTCTTGAAATAGCTAGCAGATAGGTACATATATACGTTAAAGATTCTAATGTGATCTTACGTTAGACTAGGAGGATGTTTGCTTTATATAAGATGCATAAAATATGTTGCAACCAATCGATGTCTATTCATGTATTAGCATGTATTCGTTTGGTGAAAATACCTATCACGGCTATCATAAAATGATCAATATTCAGGGCTAAACCTGTTGATCGAATTTACTCTCAAGAATGTAATTTAACATACGATAGCTGTGCAATTGTAAATTGGTATTTTAATTTGTCAACCTGATAGATAAAAGATTTAGAAATATTGTAGAAATGAGAAAATATCATGGCAATACAATTCAGCTTTTTCACTATGCTAACACTGTTGGTGAAAACCCATGAATCGTTGTTTGCAATTTCTACTTGTAAATGCTTTTCTCTTAAAAACGGAAAATGCTGGCTATCTACGAATTTAGTGCGTGACAAACTTATGTATTACGTAAATAAGTCGTTCATGGGCAGGGAAGCAGACGTACATCGGGCGATTTTTCTCGACATTAGAACCCTAGAAAAGGACCATTTAAACGGTGTAAATACAATTTCTGCCTCTTATTTGTGTCATTAAGGAAATAAAACATCAAACAGGAAATATGGGACAAACACAGAAGCACAGCCGTGTGTACGAATGTACGGCGCGGGGCCGCGCGAGCCGCGCGCCCTCACCCGTGCAACGACTCGTTAGAGAATCCGGTTACAGTTCCCGTTCAAAGTTTGTGTGCTTTTGCCTGACGGATGTCCAACATCCTGATTTTCTCTA